>OX328130.1:10499529-10655515 GCA_946811695.1 Gonocerus acuteangulatus
AAGCTTTCGTTTGGTAACCTTTCGCTTCCCAAGATTGTCAACCATTTTCGAGATATTAATGAAAGTATACGAAGTTACCAAAACTTTTCATGTCTGTTAATAAAATATTTTATCTAACCCTTCCTTAACTCCAAACGTAACCAAAATTACAACATATTAGTTTTGATGAAATTCGAACATGCAGAAAATGTTTCAACTGAATCCCATGATACGAAGTACCCAAAACTAAAACGTTAATCAACAAATATTTTTCCAATTTTCTTGAAAAAGGTTAAAGCCATCGCCTTAAAAATGGTTTCATTCTTATGCCAAGAATCTTATAAAACGAGTACTTGCATGTATATGAAGTAAGCGCAAAGATTTTTTTTAGCGCGAATTTCGCTCCAAAAACCATGTTTCCGGTGGGCGGATTTTTCTGGTTATTGACCTTGACCTTACGAATTAGACGAACGTTTTTTGTACCAAATTTCATCAAAATTGGACCATTATTCGCTGACCTAGACCGCCAACAGACAAATATATATATATAATATATATATATATATATATATATATATATATAAATTTGAACCACCGTTATTTTCTTTCTCTAGGGGTTCTGAAACGCAAATTTTCTAGTCGGCACTTCCGGATTGCGTCAAGAGGTCAACCTTATAAGCGGGGTTCCTCCCTATGGAGGGATGGAGGAACCGCGCTAAAATGTAATGGCATGTAAAAATGTAAAATGAAATCTCTAAGGCTGGAAACGTAGAAGGTATACTTACTATTATTTTTATTAGTTGAGGCTGGAAACGTAGAAGGTATACTTACTATTATTTTTATTAGTTGAGGCTGGAAACGTAGAAGGTATACTTACTATTATTTTTTATTAGTTGAGGCTGGAAACGTAGAAGGTATACTTACTATTATTTTTATTAGTTGAGGCTGGAAACGTAGAAGGTATACTTACTATTATTTTTATTAGTTGAGGCTGGAAACGTAGAAGGTATACTTACTATTATTTTTATTAGTTGAGGCTGGAAACGTAGAAGGTATACTTACTATTATTTTTATTAGTTGAGGCTGGAAACGTAGAAGGTATACTTACTATTATTTTTATTAGTTGAGGCTGGAAACGTAGAAGGTATACTTACTATTATTTTTATTAGTTGAGGCTGGAAACGTAGAAGGTATACTTACTATTATTTTTATTAGTTGAGGCTGGAAACGTAGAAGGTATACTTACTATTATTTTTATTAGTTGAGGCTGGAAACGTAGAAGGTATACTTACTATTATTTTTATTAGTTGAGGCTGGTTACGTAGAAGGTATACTTACTATTATTTTTATTAGTTGAGGCTGGAAACGTAGAAGGTATACTTACTATTATTTTTATTAGTTGAGGCTGGAAACGTAGAAGGTATACTTACTATTATTTTTATTAGTTGAGGCTGGAAACGTAGAAGGTATACTTACTATTATTTTTATTAGTTGAGGCTGGAAACGTAGAAGGTATACTTACTATTATTTTTATTAGTTGAGGCTGGAAACGTAGAAGGTATACTTACTATTATTTTTATTAGTTGAGGCTGGAAACGTAGAAGGTATACTTACTATTATTTTTATTAGTTGAGGCTGGAAACGTAGAAGGTATACTTACTATTATTTTTATTAGTTGAGGCTGGAAACGTAGAAGGTATACTTACTATTATTTTTATTAGTTGAGGCTGGAAACGTAGAAGGTATACTTACTATTATTTTTATTAGTTGAGGCTGGAAACGTAGAAGGTATACTTACTATTATTTTTATTAGTTGAGGCTGGAAACGTAGAAGGTATACTTACTATTATTTTTATTAGTTGAGGCTGGAAACGTAGAAGGTATACTACGTTTCCAGCCTCAACCTCCATAAAGATATCAATATCCCACTCGTTAAAGATGTTGTATTATCCATATTCCAACGTTCCTAGAGCAAATTATCCACTGATAAGAATCCTGAAGTCTTCTCCCTATAGAGCGTCAACTATTCCCTCTCTATGCCAAGGCGACTCAGAAGACAGTGGCCCAGAGATCTGCTGCAGTGACCAAGTGAACTGTTAGCAATGGCTTTCTCTTCCTTCAAGTGCTACAATGGCTGTGGCTCACCGATCTCTCTTCGACTCTAGCCACTGGTTGGAGCAGAAGGGAGCTTGGCTAGGCCCTTTGAACGTCATCTGAATGTCTTCCTGATGCTAATCGAGGATGAAGTTGGTAGGCCTTGAGCACAGAGCCATAATAATGTATCATATTACGAAATGTATCCATGTAGAGAATGTAATAACTAATACATCGTAATAACAAATAGCACGGGGTCTCCCGTGGTCTAGTGGCTAGCGCGCCAGATTCATAAGCGGGAGATGGTGGGTTCGATCCCCACCGGCGCCAGAAATTTTCTCATCTCAGGGCTCGCTGAGAAAATTCCTGGCTGCACCCTGGACTTCGGCGCTAATGGCCAAGATTTATGTCGATGCGCCGTAAAAAAAAAAAAAAAAAAAATAGCACATGCATAGTATTTTACTTGTATTTATTGTCATAAAACATTTTGTGAAATTTGTTTCAAGATTTAAGCCCACGTTGAAAGTGTTGGCTGTAAAGTGTTGAGTTATTTTCCCCGCCTAGAAGTGGGAAGGGGGGGGGTTTGGAAAATGCGACCGCTAAAGTTTTCCACTTGCCCGTAAGTTGGGGTTAACAAGTTAGGCAGGCTGGTTAATTATTTCTCATGATGTTCAGCTTCCCTCAAAAACCCATTACCAACTTGCTAAGCCTCCATTCTTACAGCACGTATCTCTTCGTGTGCTCTGTTCGCTTAGTTTTGCTACTAGTTAAGTAATTATAGGATAAGTTTTATATATTTTTATATAAGAGCAATTTCATAAAATTGTAACTTTCTTAAAAAATCTATTTTATGTATTTATTGCGAACAAGGTTTCCCCATTGTAAGGAGTTGGCCTTATATAATGTCTTTTTAGTCCTATGTTACTAATATAGGACTACACATACATAAACACAGACGTATACGCATTTTTTCTATTTACCTAAGTCAATAAGTAAAGTTAAGATTTGCATACATTTTTCCAGGTATTTCTACATTTTTTTTCTCTATTTGACCTCTATGAAAACGCCTAAGGTCAAACAAACTACGGATTTGGACTCAGGGACCACAAAAACATACGAATGAGGTTTTTCAGATTTTTTCTACGTTTTTTTCTCTATTTGACCTTTAAATGACCTTCAATATGATGTGATGAAGGTTAACCAACCCGCTCATCGTAATCAGCGACCCCTAAAATCACCGCAAGGACCACACCGCTCCGAGTGATTTTTTTTAGATCAAATGTTGAACTGTGTAATGCTATGAGAAATAATAAAGTTTAACTAAAAAAATAAAAAATAAAAATAAATAAATACGTAATAGAATTGTTATTATTATATGAATTAAAAACGCTGTCAGTTTCATGGAGTTAATTTATGTAATTACTAGCTGAATACCCGTGCTTCATCACGGCAGATAAGTAGTTATTTTATTGCGTTAAATAATGTATCATCATATTTAACGCTACTATATAATTTTGTGCAGTTTATTATAGCACGGTTCCCGGCATACTTCATGTTATTCATCAATTGATAAGTAATCAAAGTATTATGTTTCATAACACTGGGATGCTCCGGACCAGTGTCAAGAAACAGATAACGTAGAGATAACCCGTTATCTATAGGTTAGCAGTAACAGCACTTTAACCAGTACAGGTTATAATTCGTTGTCTTTAATAAATTCACGTTAAAATTTAAAAAATTATGTTTCCAAGATGTCATTTGGAAACACCCATTATATTTGCGAGCATTACTAAGAAGTGTTCTGACTGGGGATGCTGATGGGTGAGGAGGTTGTGCAAGGGTTCGGGATATTATTACCTCGGATAGACTAGTAACTATGAGGGACAAAATCACAGTTTATTTCTAGTAATTCAAGGTCTAACATCATAGTTGAAATGAAGCTCAAATAAAAATAATACTATGAAATAGATACAGTACGGTAACAGCTGTCCTGTTATCGTCCATCAACGCATGCTGCCTAGGCGTGCAGTCTCTAACCAACTAAAAATTCAAACCCCTCAAAAAATACTTTAAAATTTGAATATCCAAAAATCCTTTCTTAGCGAGTGTTTACGTCCCAATGGGAGTGTCCATGAAAAATTTCAAATTTTTCTGTCAAGTGGTTTGGGCAGGGCGATGATAGTCAGTCACTGAGTGAGTGGTATTTAACAAATATATAGTAGACTACCTGAATACCCGTGCTTCGTCACGGCAGATAAGAAGTTATTTTATTGCGTTAAATAATGTTTCATTAAAATTACTTTACTATACAATTATGTGCAGTTTATTATAGCACGGTTCCCGTTATACTATATTTTATTCAATGGGCGTTAAAATTTAAAAGTTTATGTTTCCAAGAAGTCATATGGTAACACCCAATATATTTACGAGTATTACCAAGGTTATAGGCGAGGAGGCTGTGCAAGGGTTCCGGATATTATTACCTCACCTGGAAAACCTAAGGATTTGCCATACATCACGGTTTGTCCGGGACTGTCCCGGGATTTTGCAATTGTTTCGGTGTCCCGCCCGATTTTATCAATGTCCCGGAAAAGGCTGTAAGATGTAAAAAGTAATAAATTAAGGATAGCGCCCTGCCGTCGCTAGGCGCTAATTTTTAGCGCTGGGTATAAAAGGTAGCGCTAAATTATGCTGAGGTATCAGTTTTTAGCGATCGGTAATTTTTTCAACCCTTCTTGAAACTGTATTCACAAGATCAAAGTTGTCATTACAGTGGAAAACACAGAAAAAAAGGTGTGATTACGTTCGTAATCACAGAAAATTTGTTATTACAGTCGTAATTACAGAAAACATTTATGATTACGTTTGTAATCAAAGAAACATCTGTGATTACAAACGTAATCATAGAAAAAAATTGTGATTACAGTTGTAATTGCAGATAAATTAGTTGCAATTACAAGTGTAATCACAGAAACAGCTGTGATTATATTCGTAATTACAGAAAAAAATTGTGATTACAGTTGTAATTACAGAAAAATGTTGTGATTACAAGTGTAATTATACCGTAGGTGTGATTACAAGTGTAATCGTAATCACAGCTGTAATTACGATTATAATCGTAATCGTAATTATATCTCCGGAGTCTGTGATTATAATCGTAATTGTAATTTTATCTCGAGATTCTATAATTATAATCGTAATCGTAATCATATCTCCAGAGTCTGTGATTATAATCGTAATTGTAATTTTATCTCGAGATTCTATAATTATAATCGTAATCGTAATCATATCTCCAGAGTCTGTGATTATAATCGTAATTGTAATTTTATCTCGAGATTCTATAATTATAATCGTAATCGTAATTATGATTACGATTACGATTATAATCGTAATCGTAATCATATCTCCAGAGTCTGTGATTATAATCGTAATTGTAATTTTATCTCGAGATTCTATAATTATAATCGTAATCGTAATTATGATTACGATTACAATCGTAATCGTAATCATATCTCCAGAGTCTGTGATTATAATCGTAATTGTAATTTTATCTCGAGATTCTATAATTATAATCGTAATCGTAATCATATCTCCAGAGTCTGTGATTATAATCTTAATTGTAATTTTATCTCGAGATTCTATAATTATAATCGTAATCGTAATCATATCTCCAGAGTCTGTGATTATAATCGTAATTGTAATTTTATCTCGAGATTCTATAATTATAATCGTAATCGTAATTATGATTACGATTACGATTATAATCGTAATCGTAATCATATCTCCAGAGTCTGTGATTATAATCGTAATTGTAATTTTATCTCGAGATTCTATAATTATAATCGTAATCGTAATTATGATTACGATTACGCCCAACTCTTGTTCATGGTACATTTTGGCAACAAAACAAAAAAAATTCTTATATAAGCTACATATACACATTAGACTTCCTGGGGAATACCAATTTTTCAGGAAGAAAAATAAGTTGAATAAGGTATTGTTTTACTTATCAATAAAAACTGTGAGATTTTTACTCTGTAAGAAAACGGTCCACAAAAAGGTGTTTTGTGATCAGAACTATTAATAAAAAGTCCGATTCGCAGGAACTGCGTCATCTTAGCGCGGTTCCGTTCTTATCTCTAGTGTTTATGAAGGCATAGAATAGAAACAGTTATTACTTTGTTTAGATCAATAGCGAAACACCTATCCAAATGAAATCTCAAACTAACCAGTCTTGATTTACAATCTTACCTGTATGGGTCAGCTATCCCATAAGTCGGGCAGAAAGGCCTCCGCTCTGAGGCATTTGGAAAGCCTTGGGATCTCTCTCTTTGAACGCTACATTTTTAACAATAAATTGATCTTCTTATTTTACTTAATCTGTTTTATTGTCAAATACATTATCCGACTATAAGCAATTTAAAAATAACAAGGAATAAAATAGACAAAAAGAACCATTCGAATAAACGAAATCAATTACTTTAAAGTTTTAAGCACTTATTTCTCCGATTGACATCGCCTAATTAAAAGTTTCTTTAGAACCTTTTTTGTAGAGCATTTAGTAAGCTTTCGAATGGTAACCATCTGCTTCCCAAGATTGTCAACGGTTTTCAAGATACTAACGAAAGTATACAAAGTTACCAAAACTTTTCTTGTCTGTTAATAAAATATTTTATTCTAACCCTTTCTTTACTCCAAACATAACCAAAATTTCAACATATTAGTGTTGATGAAATTCAAACATGCAGAAAATGTTTCAACTGAATCCCATAATTCTAAGTACCAAGATAAGCGAAATCAATTACTTTAAAGTTTTAAGCACTTATTTCTCCGATTGACATCGCCTAATCAAAACTTTCATTAGAACCTTTTTTATAGAGCATTTAGTAAGCTTTCTAATGGTATTCTTCCGTTTCCCAAATTCTTAACCTTTTTCGAGATATTAAGGAAAGTATACAAAGTTACCAAAACTTTTTTATGTCTGTTAATAAAATATTTTATATATATATATATATATATATATATATATAAATATATATATATATAAATATATATATATATATATATATATATATATATATACAAATTTGAACCACCGATATTTTCGGTCTCTAGGGGTCCTGAAACGCGAAATTTTCTTGTCGGCACTTCCGGATTGTTTCATTGTATCAACCTTATAAGCGGGGTTCCTCCCTATGGGGGAGGGAGGAACCGCGCTTAAACTGAAAAGTTATATTAGAGCGGTATTCTACAACTAATTAGGAGCTAAATTGGCTATTCCCTCTTTATCGTCGTCAGTACTTCCTCGGCTCAGTCCTTTACCAAGTAATTCAATCCCGTAGACCTTCTTATATTTTTCAACTTCTTAAATTTAAATCCTCGGTTCACTCCCGTAACACCCGATCTCGTCCTTCCGATCTTTATATTCCTTCCCACCGAACAGCAATATTCGAAAAATCATTCGTCACCCGTGCCACCTCGCTATGGAATTCCTTACCTCTGTCTGTCCGCCATTCTACCAACCTAGAAACCTTTAAATCCCGACTCTTCCACCACCTTCTATCCCTCCAAGTTTTACCCAACACCTAGTCTATATTGAAGCTGTACACTATATGTTGATACTGATAGCATTTATAAGTTTTTAAGTTTATACGTAAAATTCAAAATTATTTTGTAATTTCAAAATTATTCCTATGGGACTTCTGTCCCGGAATAAGAATAAAACTTTTCATTCATTAAATAAAATGTTAGTTTAAACACTATTGAACACCTTCGGTTTTAAGGGTTTTTACCTCTCGGCACCACAGGTGGGACGTTGTAACAAATTTAATTTCCGTCCAACTTAAAAATGACATGACTTATCGACATCAGCGCGCACGAACATAACAGTGACTTAATCGTCTGAAATCGTCGAATCGAGACCGATTTTGAATTTATAAAATCTTATTGCAACGGATAGTTACTCTTGCGCTCTGGAGGAAACTATTTGTATCACTCTTGCTAAAGAATCGCCGAGAAAAGTAAAATAAAGGTTAATTCTTGGTATTTAAATTCAATACACATATTGGTAATACTGAAGTTAAGTCTCCTACAAACCGATTATTTTCAAATTTGGCACTTTAACGTATTTTGATGCACTAAACACGAATCCGTTAAAAGAAAACGTCTCTCAAAACTAGGAAAGAAGTTATTAAGCACTAAAGTTCACTGATATGCGGGTTAAGAAAGCTGGCGTAAACAACGTGTTTGTAAAAATGCGCATTTGCAGGAATGTACAATTGGGAAACAAAGAACTCTCATTCGAAACGTTGATAAACTATTTATTCAAAACTAATTGTAAATTTTAAGGGCCTCCTCACCCGTCGTAACTTGTAACTTATGGGCAAACGTGCTATATGTTTTCGCTCGCTACGCTCGCTCAAGAAGATATCAAAGTTCTAGTCATTCCAACTTGCTTAAATTAATATAATTCTAATAATCATACCTAGTTGGATTGACTAGAGTTTTGATATCTTCTTGAGCGAGCGTAGCGAGCGGAAACGCATAAGCGGCAGGTTACGACGGGTGAGGATGCCCTTAAAATTTACATTGATGGTAAATTTCAATTAGACTTCTATATTACGGACTTTTTCATACCCACGCATGCGCATGATTACAAATACGCTTTTTACGCCACCTTTTATAACCTCCATAACAGTGAATTTTAGTGCTTAATAACTTCTTTCCTAGTTGAGAGCGACTTTTTATTTTAACGGATTCGTGTTTAGTACATCAAAATATGTTATTGTACAAAATTTGAAAATAATCAGTTCGGAGGACGCCAAACTTCAGTATTACCCAAATATTTTGTGTTATTATTTATATATTTTTCCATTGACCTGCCAATGACTCTTTTCGAGTAGAGGCAGTAAGTTAAAATAAAATAAATATTTATATGTTTTCAATAAATATACCTATTCTGTTTTTAATACCTTTTTTCGTACTTTTTTTTTTTTTTTTTTTTTTTTTTTTTTTTTTTTTTTTTATATAATTTATTTATGAGCGCCCCGCATTGAAAGCGTTTCGCCCAGGTACACACTTAAAATGGAAACACATAACAATGATTCAAATACATAATTATAATCTTATTTAATAATTATAAATCCTTAATAATTAACATATTACCTAATTATAAATCCAATTACAAAGTTGTGTGTATCAATCTAATTATACAATTAAGTTTGTAAATAACATACAGCTAAAAGTAAAATTAACTAGTAAAAAACAATACATTTTTAAGAAAAACTTATAATTATAAAGGAAACGAAGAAAATAGTTCCTATGTACAATATGACTACATATAATCGCAACAGTTTCTATTTACAATATAGGTTCTATGCATAATATGACAACATACATAAGAACAATAGCCCCATGTACAATCAATAGGAAGGATCCTATGTAAAATAATGATGAATAAATGAATATATCACGTCATGAGTGATGTTTATTAAAAAAAAAAAAAAAAACCTTTCAACGGCGATGTTAAAAGCACAGTTTGGGTCGTCTAGACAATCAAAGACAATGAATTAAGAAAATTAAGTGGTTGTTGTAATACATACTACACCCAAATGTTGACTATTTGAGGAGTTTGGTCTGGGGTTTGTTAAATTTTGTTAAAAATATTGTTGTCTTTAAGGAAGGTAAGTGTAGCGTTGATATGGTGACTGCTATCACGGAGTAGTTGGTTCATGTCTCGTGGAATTCCCAAGTCTTGTCTCAAATTACAGCCTGCCAGTATATTTATACGTCATACGTTTTTAATATTGGCTCTTGGAAAAATTTGAATTTAAAAAATGGCTCGAACTATAAAGGAGCTTGGCCACCCCTAGTGTATATGATAAGTTATATTTTATGTTTAATAACAACAACTTCTGATTGGGAATCACAAATTCCGTTTGATCGAGCTGGAATATTTGATGAGTACAAATAGCTCTTTAGGGAAGAGTTAATTTGACTGGTAATAATCCATTCCCTTTTGTCCTTTCCAGTGAACCCTCCCCCCCGGTATTTACCGATATTAATTATGAATTGTTGTTTGGTTTGCAGAGACCATCAGGCCTTTGAAGAGGGAAGCTGCGATCCGGTGAAATAAGGTAGGAGTGTTTACATTTTCCTTGTGTACTCTTTTGGAGAAAATTACATACAAACTGTCTGGTTTATTATTGGAGAAATATATAAATTATAACGCTCCCAGGATCGGAAATTGGTTATATTTTAATGATATTATAATTATGGGCCTGACAAATTAAATTCCAATAAAATATTATAGGTTGATCGAACAGATAATTAACTAAAATACAAAATATATGTTTACTATTAATATTTTTCTTCACTTCTTTTCCATCCCTTCGTTAGTTATTACGCGTAACAATTTTTCACATGCTGAAATTTGAAGAAAACACAATTATTATATTTAGTTGGGAGAAGGGGGGGGGTCTGTTTGAAATTGAATACTGAGGGGGGGGGGCAAGTTTTGCGAGATGTTATCCCAACAGATCAAATAACAATACTATATACATATATATATATATATATATATATATATATATACACACACACACAGGGTGTCCCAGTGTATGTGTCCACCCCCTTTTCCTCCTAGAGTTGTTGGAATTTCAAAATGAAACTTGGTAGGTCTTAGTTATGTTGCATGAGGTTACTTTTGAAGGTTTAGTTGACATTGTAACATTCCAATTTTTCTCCAGCGCATCTAACTCTTGATTTTCTAATGACGGTAGGTATTTTTTATGACGAATTATCATAGAAAATTTAATTTTAAGACTAATTTACTCCGAGACATCTTTTGATCCGACGCACCGTTTGCGCGTAAAACGAAAAATATCGCCCTTTATATATATATATATATATATATATATATATATATATATATATATATATATATATATATAAACCATTGAATGTCATTCGCAAAAGACAACCTGTCTTTTTATAACAATAAAAATAATAATATTTGAGGCGTCAACTTTCAAAACAAGAAATATCCAAATTGTACAACTTTTCAGGGGACATAAAAAACGTCTAAGCTAGTATAATTCCTACAGGAAATTAGTATTTCCGAATTAATATTCATGTCCTTATTTTTCATGAGATTCAACGGATTTCTAAAAAAAAAAAAAAAAAAAAAAAAAAAAAAAAAAAAAAAAAAAAAAAAAAAAAAAAAAGTTGTTCCTTTGTGAAAAAAAAGATTTTAGAAAAGAAATTAATTTAATGAAAAAATGAAAATGGATTTAGCCCACTTTGTAAGTCATCGCCTCATTTATAGGAAAATTTTTACAAAAATATAAACAAATGTATTTTTGGATTTTCCTTGTAGCCCACCGTAAACCGCGTAAAGTGCCTTATGTATATCTTTTAGCTATCAGCACACCAAGTCCATGTAATTGAATCGATCCATGGAAAAAGAGCTTCAGTCCAAAATCAGTAGATTTGAAAAAACTAGACTGAAGCCCTTTCTACGTGGAATATTGTACTGAAGTCGATTTCTACGTGGAATATTGTACTCAAGTCGATTTCTACGAGGAATATTGTACTGAAGTCGATTTATCAATTAAATGTGTAATTACCTTTAGATACAAAGAATTCATCACTCATACTAACGAAAATATTATCCTAACTCATGTTGGGAAAAAATGGACTCAAGTTGTTTTTGCATGGATCGATTCAATTGGCGGTTTATAGTTGTCATATTAGTTTCATACTAACGAAAATATTATCCTAACTCATGTTGGGAAAAAATGGACTCAAGTTGTTTTTGCATGGACCGATTCAATTGGCGGTTTATAGTTGTCATATTAGTTTCATACTAACGAAAATATTATCCTAACTCATGTTGGGAAAAAATGGACTCAAGTTGTTTTTGCATGGATCGATTCAATTGGCGGTTTATAGTTGTCATATTAGTTTCATACTAACGAAAATATTATCCTAACTCATGTTGGGAAAAAATGGACTCAAGTTGTTTTTGCATGGATCAATTCAATTGGCGGTTTATAGTTGTCATATTAGTTTCATACTAACGAAAATATTATCCTAACTCATGTTGGGAAAAAATGGACTCAAGTTGTTTTTGCATGGATCGATTCAATTGGCGGTTTATAGTTGTCAAATTAGTTTGATACTAACGAAAATATTATCCTAACTCATGTTGGGAAAAAATGGACTCAAGTTGTTTTTGCATGGATCGATTCAATTGGCGGTTTATAGTTGTCAAATTAGTTTGATACTAACGAAAATATTATCCTAACTCATGTTGGGAAAAAATGGACTCAAGTTGTTTTTGCATGGATCGATTCAATTGGCGGTTTATAGTTGTCATATTAGTTTGATACTAACGAAAATATTATCCTAACTCATGTTGGGAAAAAATGGACTCAAGTTGTTTTTGCATGGATCGATTCAATTGGCGGTTTATAGTTGTCATATTAGTTTCATACTAACGAAAATATTATCCTAACTCATGTTGGGAAAAAATGGACTCAAGTTGTTTTTGCATGGATCGATTCAATTGGCGGTTTATAGTTGTCATATTAGTTTCATACTAACGAAAATATTATCCTAACTCATGTTGGGAAAAAATGGACTCAAGTTGTTTTTGCATGGATCAATTCAATTGGCGGTTTATAGTTGTCATATTAGTTTCATACTAACGAAAATATTATCCTAACTCATGTTGGGAAAAAATGGACTCAAGTTGTTTTTGCATGGATCGATTCAATTGGCGGTTTATAGTTGTCATATTAGTTTGATACTAACGAAAATATTATCCTAACTCATGTTGGGAAAAAATGGACTCAAGTTGTTTTTGCATGGATCGATTCAATTGGCGGTTTATAGTTGTCAAATTAGTTTGATACTAACGAAAATATTATCCTAACTCATGTTGGGAAAAAATGGACTCAAGTTGTTTTTGCATGGATCGATTCAATTGGCGGTTTATAGTTGTCATATTAGTTTGATACTAACGAAAATATTATCCTAACTCATGTTGGGAAAAAATGGACTCAAGTTGTTTTTGCATGGATCGATTCAATTGGCGGTTTATAGTTGTCATATTAGTTTGATACTAACGAAAATATTATCCTAACTCATGTTGGGAAAAAATGGACTCAAGTTGTTTTTGCATGGATCAATTCAATTGGCGGTTTATAGTTGTCATATTAGTTTCATACTAACGAAAATATTATCCTAACTCATGTTGGGAAAAAATGGACTCAAGTTGTTTTTGCATGGACCGATTCAATTGGCGGTTTATAGTTGTCATATTAGTTTGATACTAACGAAAATATTATCCTAACTCATGTTGGGAAAAAATGGACTCAAGTTGTTTTTGCATGGATCGATTCAATTGGCGGTTTATAGTTGTCATATTAGTTTCATACTAACGAAAATATTATCCTAACTCATGTTGGGAAAAAATGGACTCAAGTTGTTTTTGCATGGATCGATTCAATTGGCGGTTTATAGTTGTCATATTAGTTTCATACTAACGAAAATATTATCCTAACTCATGTTGGGAAAAAATGGACTCAAGTTGTTTTTGCATGGACCGATTCAATTGGCGGTTTATAGTTGTCATATTAGTTTGATACTAACGAAAATATTATCCTAACTCATGTTGGGAAAAAATGGACTCAAGTTGTTTTTGCATGGATCGATTCAATTGGCGGTTTATAGTTGTCATATTAGTTTCATACTAACGAAAATATTATCCTAACTCATGTTGGGAAAAAATGGACTCAAGTTGTTTTTGCATGGACCGATTCAATTGGCGGTTTATAGTTGTCATATTAGTTTGATACTAACGAAAATATTATCCTAACTCATGTTGGGAAAAAATGGACTCAAGTTGTTTTTGCATGGACCGATTCAATTGGCGGTTTATAGTTGTCATATTAGTTTGATACTAACGAAAATATTATCCTAACTCATGTTGGGAAAAAATGGACTCAAGTTGTTTTTGCATGGATCGATTCAATTGGCGGTTTATAGTTGTCATATTAGTTTCATACTAACGAAAATATTATCCTAACTCATGTTGGGAAAAAATGGACTCAAGTTGTTTTTGCATGGACCGATTCAATTGGCGGTTTATAGTTGTCATATTAGTTTGATACTAACGAAAATATTATCCTAACTCATGTTGGGAAAAAATGGACTCAAGTTGTTTTTGCATGGATCGATTCAATTGGCGGTTTATAGTTGTCATATTAGTTTCATACTAACGAAAATATTATCCTAACTCATGTTGGGAAAAAATGGACTCAAGTTGTTTTTGCATGGACCGATTCAATTGGCGGTTTATAGTTGTCATATTAGTTTGATACTAACGAAAATATTATCCTAACTCATGTTGGGAAAAAATGGACTCAAGTTGTTTTTGCATGGATCGATTCAATTGGCGGTTTATAGTTGTCATATTAGTTTGATACTAACGAAAATATTATCCTAACTCATGTTGGGAAAAAATGGACTCAAGTTGTTTTTGCATGGATCGATTCAATTGGCGGTTTATAGTTGTCATATTAGTTTCATACTAACGAAAATATTATCCTAACTCATGTTGGGAAAAAATGGACTCAAGTTGTTTTTGCATGGATCGATTCAATTGGCGGTTTATAGTTGTCATATTAGTTTCATACTAACGAAAATATTATCCTAACTCATGTTGGGAAAAAATGGACTCAAGTTGTTTTTGCATGGATCAATTCAATTGGCGGTTTATAGTTGTCATATTAGTTTCATACTAACGAAAATATTATCCTAACTCATGTTGGGAAAAAATGGACTCAAGTTGTTTTTGCATGGATCGATTCAATTGGCGGTTTATAGTTGTCATATTAGTTTGATACTAACGAAAATATTATCCTAACTCATGTTGGGAAAAAATGGACTCAAGTTGTTTTTGCATGGATCGATTCAATTGGCGGTTTATAGTTGTCAAATTAGTTTGATACTAACGAAAATATTATCCTAACTCATGTTGGGAAAAAATGGACTCAAGTTGTTTTTGCATGGATCGATTCAATTGGCGGTTTATAGTTGTCATATTAGTTTGATACTAACGAAAATATTATCCTAACTCATGTTGGGAAAAAATGGACTCAAGTTGTTTTTGCATGGATCGATTCAATTGGCGGTTTATAGTTGTCATATTAGTTTGATACTAACGAAAATATTATCCTAACTCATGTTGGGAAAAAATGGACTCAAGTTGTTTTTGCATGGATCAATTCAATTGGCGGTTTATAGTTGTCATATTAGTTTCATACTAACGAAAATATTATCCTAACTCATGTTGGGAAAAAATGGACTCAAGTTGTTTTTGCATGGACCGATTCAATTGGCGGTTTATAGTTGTCATATTAGTTTGATACTAACGAAAATATTATCCTAACTCATGTTGGGAAAAAATGGACTCAAGTTGTTTTTGCATGGATCGATTCAATTGGCGGTTTATAGTTGTCATATTAGTTTCATACTAACGAAAATATTATCCTAACTCATGTTGGGAAAAAATGGACTCAAGTTGTTTTTGCATGGATCGATTCAATTGGCGGTTTATAGTTGTCATATTAGTTTCATACTAACGAAAATATTATCCTAACTCATGTTGGGAAAAAATGGACTCAAGTTGTTTTTGCATGGACCGATTCAATTGGCGGTTTATAGTTGTCATATTAGTTTGATACTAACGAAAATATTATCCTAACTCATGTTGGGAAAAAATGGACTCAAGTTGTTTTTGCATGGATCGATTCAATTGGCGGTTTATAGTTGTCATATTAGTTTCATACTAACGAAAATATTATCCTAACTCATGTTGGGAAAAAATGGACTCAAGTTGTTTTTGCATGGACCGATTCAATTGGCGGTTTATAGTTGTCATATTAGTTTGATACTAACGAAAATATTATCCTAACTCATGTTGGGAAAAAATGGACTCAAGTTGTTTTTGCATGGACCGATTCAATTGGCGGTTTATAGTTGTCATATTAGTTTGATACTAACGAAAATATTATCCTAACTCATGTTGGGAAAAAATGGACTCAAGTTGTTTTTGCATGGATCGATTCAATTGGCGGTTTATAGTTGTCATATTAGTTTCATACTAACGAAAATATTATCCTAACTCATGTTGGGAAAAAATGGACTCAAGTTGTTTTTGCATGGACCGATTCAATTGGCGGTTTATAGTTGTCATATTAGTTTGATACTAACGAAAATATTATCCTAACTCATGTTGGGAAAAAATGGACTCAAGTTGTTTTTGCATGGATCGATTCAATTGGCGGTTTATAGTTGTCATATTAGTTTCATACTAACGAAAATATTATCCTAACTCATGTTGGGAAAAAATGGACTCAAGTTGTTTTTGCATGGACCGATTCAATTGGCGGTTTATAGTTGTCATATTAGTTTGATACTAACGAAAATATTATCCTAACTCATGTTGGGAAAAAATGGACTCAAGTTGTTTTTGCATGGATCGATTCAATTGGCGGTTTATAGTTGTCATATTAGTTTGATACTAACGAAAATATTATCCTAACTCATGTTGGGAAAAAATGGACTCAAGTTGTTTTTGCATGGACCGATTCAATTGGCGGTTTATAGTTGTCATATTAGTTTCATACTAACGAAAATATTATCCTAACTCATGTTGGGAAAAAATGGACTCAAGTTGTTTTTGCATGGATCGATTCAATTGGCGGTTTATAGTTGTCATATTAGTTTGATACATACATTAGAAACATTTTTTGTTCTTAAATAACTCATTGAAAGATGAATCTAACTCAAGAAGCCTGGGATAAGCCAGATTTGACAGGTTTAAGGCCCAGAAATTACCCAGCGATAAAGAGTATTTTTATAAGCCCACCTTATCAGGTGAAAACACTCGCAGTTTTTCTGGGCTTCAATGGATTGGGCGCCAGTTCCTGCCTTCTTTACGACTAGTGCCCGCCATCGACAATTTTGGCGTAATATTTAGAAGGTAGAACCATAACTTGGAACTCATTTTAGAGGGAGATATTAATTTATTCAGAAGAAACTATTGAAAGTGACAGTAAACCGATCTGACGATGATATATATACCCCAAGGCATGCTTCAAATTCAAGACGAATATATATATATATATATATATATATATATATATATATATATATATATATATATATATATATATTAGCTGACCCGGTGAACTTCGTACTGCCTAACAGTCAATTCCTTAATTTTTTTTAATACTTATTCTGCTATTTGGGACACCCGGACAGCTAGTAAGATAAAAAAAAAAAGAAAAAAAAACTTAATAAGTCGACAATTACATTATGTCAAAAAAAAATAAATTATAAAACACTTAAAATTCTTTTAATATCCACTAAAAACTCACAATCAAAATTACAATATCTTAATATTTCTTATTATGATACCTACTTATTATATTTCACTTTATTTTTACTTATTCTAAATTAAGTTTCATTTTTATTGTAGTACTTAATGGTACACGATATTTTTTGTTTCATTACCTGACGCGTAAACAAACAGAGCAGATGGTTTTCCAACACGGGAACACACAACACTTTAGTAATTTTATAGAATCTTGCGGCTTTTAGATTTAGTAATATTATAGATACACAGCAAAGAGATGTTTACATTTCAAGTGGCATTTTACCACAGACAATTTACATTTTACCATAGTCAATTTGTTTTTGAGTAATGTTACCATCGTATAAATATTGACAAATATTGACATTAATATTTATACGATACTAATGTCACTCAATTGTTTTGCCTTCCCAGAACCCCTCTACTAACACTTTATGGTGTGGTATTAAAGTTAAAATTGACCTTTAAGTATTATTACGAATCTTTTGTATGGGAATATAGAAAAGTGGGGTGTATTTTACTTCGTTAACGGAAATATAAATTAATTTAAATTGCATTATTAACATGGGATTCTATTGTTACCTAGTGATTACATGTTCTTATTTATTTAAATTTTAACGTCTATTATTATTAACTGAGAATTTTAAGACGGGTTATCTATAGGTTACCACCCGGTTCTCGCTGGAATAGGGCTGGATGCCTTTTCTTTTAGCGCGGTTCCTCCCTCCCCCATAGGGAGGAACCCCGCTTATAGGGTTGATACAATGAAACAATCCAGAAGTGCCGACTAGAAAATTTCGCGTTTCAGAACCCCTAGAGACCGAAAATAACTGTGGTTCAAATTTGTATATATATATATATATATATATATATATATGTATATATTTATTTATATATATATATATATATATATATATATATATATATATATATATATATATATTTGTCTGTTCGCTCTCCAGATAGAAGACGAATGGTCCGATTTTGATGAAATTTGGTACAAAAATCCATCGTCCAATTTGAAAGGTCAAGTTCGTTAACCAGCAAAATCCGCCTACTGGAAGATGGCGTTTGGGGCAAAATTCGCGCAAAAAAAATCGTAACGCTTACGTTTTTGAGTTCATAAGCTTCTAAGTACTCGTTTTATATGATTCCTGGGCTAGGAAAACGAATGAAACCATTTTCAAGGCGATAGCTTTAACCGTTTTCGAGAAAATTGGAAAAATATTTTTTGAATACCGTTTTTGGTTTGGGTACTTAGAATCATGGGATTCAGTTGAAACATTTTCTGCATGTTCTACTTTCATCAAAATTAATATGTTGAAATTTTGGTTACGTTTGGAGTTAAGGAAGGGTTAGAATAAAATATTTTATTAACAGACATAAAAAGTTTTAGTAACTTTGTTTACTTTCCTTAATATCTCGAAAAAGGTTGACAATCTTGTGAAGCGAAAGATTACCATTCGGAAGCTTACTAAATGCTCTACAAAAAAGGTTCTGAAGAAAGTTTTAATCAGGCGATATCAATCGGAGAAAAGAGTGCTTAAATTTTTAAATTAATTGATTTAGTTTATTCCAATGGTTCTTTTTGTCTGTTTTATTTCTTGTTATTTTTTAATTGCTTATAGTTGGATAATGTATTTGACAATAAAACTGGTTAAGTAAAATAACAAAAACAATTTATTGTTTGAAATATAGATTTCCAAGATTCCAAGACTTTGTCACTAGCGGGTCTGTTTCTAGTGTATCGGACCCTTCCAGGTAAGATTGTAAATCATGTATGTCACCTTTCAAGACTTTACTACTCACAGGAATGGCGTTAGTGACCTTAAGGGTTGACACGCCATTATAATAATTAATTAAAAAAAAAGACTGGTGGAACCAAAATAATAACTGCTTCTATTTTAATCTTTCCAAATTAGACTAGGGATATGAACGGAACCGCGCTAAGATGATGCAGTCCTGCGAGACGGACTTTTTTTTTCCACGACCCTTGGCACGGAGGGCTAAGTTCTCAAGCCTTACAGTCACGTCCACCGAGCCTCCACATGTTCTTTTTTTTTTTTTTTTTTTTTTTTTTTTTTTTTTTTTTTTTTTTTTCTTTTACGGCGCATCGACATAATTCTTGCCCATTAGCGCCGACATGTTCTTATTAATACTGTTATAGTTAAATAAAAACGTATTTATTTTTAAAAAAATATACACACACAAATAACCTATTACGTTAACCGTTAAAAATATTATAATTGAGTACATATGTTTTTATTTAAAAATGAACTTGCGTTAGGGAAGTGAAAAAGACCCGAAAAGTGTTGTTTTTAGACTTTTTCTGGCAATTTTTTAAATTTTTCTCTCCGTAAGAACCATCCTCATAGCTCAAGGAATATTATAAAAAAAGAATGAGCGAAATCGGTTCAGTTGTTCTCGAGATTTGCGCTTACCAACACATTTAGCGGTTCATTTTTATATTATATATATATATATATATATATATATATATATATATATATATATATATATATACATACACACACTATATATTCGTCTTGAATTTTAATTTTCAATTGTGTTTATACACTATTAAATTCAGTGTAACTCCACTTTAAAGTCAGGATAAACATTTTATGCTTTTCTCTTAGTTTACTGCACACATAAGGGTGTTCAAAACTCGATTGACACCCCCTTTTTTTCCACAATTTTTGAAATTTAAAAACGAAACTTGGTGGGTCTTAAGGTGGTGGAATGAACTTTCCATTGGACCTAATGCACGACCCCTCAACTTTCTCCAGTTCTTCTCCGGAGACCCTAACTCTGGAATCTCCAATGGAAAGGGGTTATTTTTGTGACGGATTATTGTAGAGAATTAAATTTTATGTCGATTTTATATCTGTCATTTTTTCGCTAAAGCGCACCAATGAGTAACAAATTGCCAAAAACCGATAAAACCCTTGTTTTTTGTCACATTTCTCCCAATAACGTAGAAATTATGCCCGTATTGAAAAAAGTAGCTGATCTATAAACGTTGTAGAGGATTAAATTTACTTTCCAAAAAGTACATTTAAATGCCTAAAATGTTAAAAGAAATGGGGAAAACACACTTTTATTTTTGAAGTTTTCAGAAACGTTTATTATCAACGTGATCTAAGCTTTAGTAAAACTAAATAAAAATTTCCTAAACTATTTTTGCTCCACCTAGTTTTGGATTTAAGAACGTTTGAAGAAAAAATCAAATTCAATTACTTTATAAAGGCATTAAAATAATAAATTTAAAGCAACAGAACTCACCTAATGATTAGAATTTCGTAGTAATTATTTTTGTGTTGGACGATTTTTTTTTGTTTTTTACGTCGCCTTGACATCTAGGCCATTAGAGCCGACATCCAGGGTGCAGCGAGGAATTTTCCAAACGAGCCCTGAGATAAGAAAATTCCTGCCGCCGCACAGTGGGGCCAAACTACTTTACGTGTTTCAAAAAAGACTACAGCCTCCAAATCTTAACCGATTTCAATGTTTTTTTTTTTTTGTTTTTTTTAATGAAAGCTAGTAAAATTTAGTTTTTGTTTCTCCTGTTTATTAATTTATGTGTAAATAATTCACAAACCTTTACAATCAAACATAAAATAATATTTTATTTTTCAATTAACTTAATATCAGCACTGATATTGTTGAAATTAAACATTCAAACTTTGATTAGACTTGGAAAAAAACAAAATTTATTATCAACTCATTCAAAAACCACAAAAAAAAAAAAAAAAAAAAAAAAAATCAGTCCCGTAACAGGCCACGAGGGCCCTGAGGGGCAGATACTATAGAGATATCTGATTCATGACCATACGGCACACTAGGGAGATAGTGTGGTCAGTACTATGCTCCGGCCGCCTGATTTTCCCCTTGGCTGCTTCGACTGCTAGAGTCATTAGCACCAACCAAGGTACCCATTATTAAATTAATTAAAGGCTGGGTTGGCCTAGGGACGGTCAGGGAGGCCGAATTCAACCGGTGAACGAAGACACTAGAAGAAAAAAATCTTTAGTGCTTGCTCGGGATTTGAACTCAGGCCTCCAGCTTATTAGTCCAGTGCTCTACCACTGAGCTAACCTCGCCCCCTCAAAAACCACATTATTTCAATAGTTCTCTTTGTTGAATAATGATAAATTTACGTTTTAAAGACGTTGACTTAAGAAGTTAAGAAGAGTCTGATTTTTCCAAGTCTAATCAGGGTTTGGATGTTTAATTTCGCCCCCATAATTTACAGAATACAAAAATTTGGTCTGACAAAGCTGTTACAAATTTTATTTGCTTTCATTAAAAAAAAAAAAAAAATATCATTGAAATCGGTTAAGATTTGGAAGCTGTCGTAATTGAAACACGAAAAGTAGTTTGGCCCCACTGTGCGGGAACAAGAATTTTCTCATCCCACGGCTCGTTGGGAAAATTCCTCGCTGCACCCTGGATATCGGCACTAATGTCAAGGCGCCTTAAAAACAAAAAAAAAAAAAAAAATCGTCCAACACAAAAATAATTTCTACGAAATTCTAATCATTAGCTGAGTTTTATTGCTTTAAAACGATTATGTTAATTCCTTTATAAAGTAATTGAATTTGATTTTTTCATCAAACGTTCTTAAATCCAAAACTAGGTGGAGCAAAAATAGTTTAGAAAATGTTTATTAAGTTTTACTAAAGCTTAGATCACGTTGATAATAAACGTTTCTGAAAACTTCAAAAGCAAAAGTTTGTTTTGCTCCATTACTATTAACATTTTAGGCATTTAAAGGTACTTTTTGGAAAGCAAATTTAATCCTCTACAACGTTTATACAAGCTATTTTTTCATTACGGGCATACTTTCTACATTATTGGCCAAAAAGTGACGAAAAACAAGGGTTTTATCGGTTTTGGGCAAATTGTTACTCATTGGTGCGCTTTAGCGAAAATAAAAGTTCGTTTCGCAGGAACTGCGTCATCTTAGCGCGGTTCCGTTCTTATCTATAGTGTTTATGAAGGCTTAGAATAGAAACAGTTATTACTTTGTTTAGATCAATAGCGAAACACCTATCCAAATGAAATCTCAAACAAACCAGTCTTGAAAGGTCTTGATTTACAATCTTACCTGTATGGGTCAGCTATACCATAAGTCGGGCAGAAAGGCCTCCGCTCAGAGGCATTTGGAAAGCCTTGGGATATCTCTCTTTGAACGCTACATTTCTAACAATAAATTGATCTTCTTATTTTACTTAATCTGTTTTATTGTCAAATACATTATCTGACTATAAGCAATTTAAAAATAACAAGGAATAAAACAGACAAAAAGAACAGTTCGAATAAGCGAAATCAATTACTTTAAAGTTTTAAGCACTTATTTCTCCAATTGACATCGCCTAATCAAAACTTTCATCAGAACCATTTTTGTAGAGCATTTAGTGAGCTTTCTAATGGTCATCTTCCGTTTCTCAAGATTCTCAACCTTTTTCGAGATATTAAGGAAAGTATACAAAGTTACCAAAACTTTTTATGTCTGTTAATAAAATATTTTATTCTAACCCTTCCTAAACTCCAAACGTAACAAAAATTTCAACATATTAGTTTTAATGAATGTAGAACATGCAGAAAATGTATCAACTGCATCCCATAATTATAAGTACCAAAATCAAAGAGAAAAAGAACAGTTCGAATAAGCGAAATCAATTACTTTAAAGTTTTATGCACTTATTTCTCCGATTGACATCGCCTAATCAAAACTTTCTTTAGAACCATTTTTGTAGAGCATTTAGTGACCTTTCTAATGGTCATCTTCCGTTTCCCAAGATTCTCAACCTTTTTCGAGATATTAAGGAAAGTATACAAAGTTACCAAAACTTTTCATGTCTGTTCATAAAATATTTTATTCTAACCCTTCCTTAACTCCAAACGTAACATAACTTTCAACATATTAGTTTTAATGAAATTAGAACATGCAGATAATGTTTCAACTGAATCCCGTGATTCTAAGTACCCAAACCAAAAACGGAATTCAAAAACTATTTTTCAACAACGGTTAAAGCTATCGCCTTGAAAATGGTTTCATTCGTTTTTCTAGCCCAAGAAGCCTATAAAAAGAGTACTTACAAGCTTATGAACTCAAAAACGTAAGCGTTACGATTTTTTCTGCGCGAATTTTGCCCCAAACGCCATCTTCCAAAGGGCGGATTTTGCTGGTTAACGAACTTGACCTTTCAAATTGGACGACTGATTTTTGTACCAAATTTCATCAAAATCGGACCATCAGGGAAGCCAGAAATGAGCGAACAGACAAATATATATATATATATATATATATATAAATATATACATATATATATATATATATATACAAATTTGAACCACCGTAATTTTCGGTCTCTAGGGGTTCTGAAACGTGAAATTTTCTAGTCGGCACTTCCGGATTGTTTCATTGTATCAACCCTATAAGCGGGGTTCCTCCCTATGGGGGAGGGAGGAACCGCGCTAAAATGACAAATATAAAATCGACTTAAAATTTAATTCTCTACAATAATTCGTCATAAAAATAACCCCTTTCCATTGGAGATTCCAGAGTTAGGGTCTCTGGAGAAGGACTGGAGAATGTTGAGGGGTCGTGCATTAGGTCCAATGAAAGTTCGACCCGGTTAAGACCCACCAAGTTTTGTTTTTAAATTTCAAAAATTGTGGGAAAAAAGGGGGTGTCAATCGAGTTTTGAACACCCTGAATATTCATAATTTACAGTCAGTTTTATGTTGTTATGAAATTCAAGCTGCGAAGGCGGAGGCAGCCAGAATGTGTACATGACTTCATAAAACTATATATATTTTAAATATAAGATGAGTTATATTTGTGAGCTTTCTGCTTCAACTTCTATTCAATTTTTAAGCGTTCTTCCAGAAGAGGTGAGGAAGTGAGCAGGAAGTGAGCCAAAATCGGAAGGATGTGAACAGGAATTTTACAGGAATAGAAGTGGAAGTGAGGAGGAAATGAATCAGAAGAAGGATGAGGTGAACAGGAAGTGGGCTGAAAAGGGATAAGAAGTGAGATGGAGGGGAAGAGGGGAGGAAGAGGACAGAAAAGGCAGGGAAGTGGACCGAAAAAGATGAGAAAGTGAGGTGAAAGTGAACCGGAAGAGATGTGGAAGTGTCCTGGAAGTAGACCGGAAGAGAAGAGGAAGTGAACTGGATATAGACCAGAAGAGAACAGGAAGTGAGCAGGATATGGACCATAAGAGAACAGGAAGTGAGCAGGATATAGACCAGAAGAGAACAGGAAGTGAGCTGGATATAGACTAGAAGAGAAGAGGAAGTGAGCTGGATATAGACCAGAAGAGAACAGGAAGTGAGCAGGATATGGACCATAAGAGAACAGGAAGTGAGCAGGATATAGACCAGAAGAGAACAGGAAGTGAGCTGGATATAGACTAGAAGAGAAGAGGAAGTGAGCTGGATATAGACCAGAAGAGAACAGGAAGTGAGCTGGATATAGACTAGAAGAGAAGAGGAAGTGAGCTGGATATAGACCAGAAGAGAAGAGGAAGTGAGCTGGATATAGACCAGAAGGGAAGAGGAAGTGAGCTGGATATAGACCAGAAGAGAAGAGGAAGTGAGCTGGATATAAACTAGAAGGAAAGAGGAAGTGAGCTGGAAGTGAACTGAATGGGGAGAGGAAGTGAGCTGGATATAGACCAGAAGAGAAGAGGATATGAGATGGATACAGACCAGAAGAGAAGAGGAAGTAAACTGGAAGTGGACCAATAGAAGAAGAAGTGAGCTGGATATAGACCAGAAGAGAAGAGGAAGTGAGCTGGATATAGACCAGAAGAGAAGAGGATGTGAGCTGGAAGTGAACTGAACGGGGAGAGGGAGTAAACTGGACGTGGACCGGAAGAGAAGAGGAAGTGAGCTGGAAAGAGCGAAGAATGGCATGGTAAAGCCTTGTTGAACATAGGTAAGCAACATAAGGCGTAGCCAGTACCTGGATGGGTGACCGACCACGTGCTGTTGGCATTATAAAAGCCCAATTTTTGATACGCCTTAAAAGAAAACTGAGCAGCTAAAGCATGTTCTTTTTTTCTGTTTTTAATTTTGGAAGTATGTTCAAAGGAAATAGGAACACCGGGGTCCAGGGGGAATAACCCTTGGTGGGCCGAAAGGGCGAAGATTTTTATTTTAATTTTAAGTTGTGAAATCTTGCTGTTTGAGGAATGCGTGGTGTTTGCACAGTTCCTTCAAGAAGGAATTTCAATATACATTGTGCAAGATTCATGAAATATTCCTCCATTAATCTAGAATTCCTGCATAAGTGATAAGGAAAAACAATAAAGGCGGTTAATGGACCTTTCCCGCGCAAACTTTTCCCTGATAATAGCACAAGTTTGATATGAAAGTCGTTAGCTTACTTGAGTTTTAATAAAGAAGTGGTCAACCCTTCCCTAAGTGTTAATTGAAAAAGTTTTATTTCTAAATGATGGCTTAAATTTTACTGTACAATTTCTTGAATAACGCAAAAGCCGAGATTCATGATGAAGTTTGCTTCTTGGGAAGCATATTTAAATGTTGATTTAATGAAGTCATTATTTATTTTTCATTCTCAAATTCTTAAAAAATAATATTACACTAAAAATGCAGTAAGGAAAATGACATGTGACGTTCAACTAAAAACAGAAAAAGACTTGACAAAAACTATAAAATTAACGATATTACAACAGTGGTACAACTCGTGGACACAGCTAACTGACAATAAACTGCGAATTATTAAAAATACATTCCAGGAATGGCCATCCAGGCACCGAGAAGAAATAGTTCTGGCTCGACTACGAATTGGACATCCTCGGCTAACATATGATTACTTAATGACTAGACCACAAAGTATCACAAAACATTTTGGATTTTAAAAAAATGTTCAGGTCTCCCTAAGCCCAAAATTTAGAAATTTACTAAAAAATCAATTTTTAAGAAAATATTAAAAGAACCTAAAAGACTTTTAGTTTAAGTTGCAAGTTAAAAGACCACTAAAAATAAGCACAAATAACAATAGAAAAATTATTTCAAAAATTTAGCATTGTCATTAATATTTGAGGTCGTAACTGAAAGTCGTAACTTTCAGCCAATCTTTTGAAATTTGGCAGTACTTTGATATTTGTGTGGTTCATGTTGAAACTTTAAATACAATCCACGTTAGGCTTGGTTGGAATTCTTTTAATAAGTGAAATAATAAAGAATATTTCAAAAAGTCAATCGTCAACTTGAAGCAATAAGATAGGGGAAGGCCAGACAGTCGCACCGCGGTGACGCGCCACCTATGAATCGCAGCGCAGACTTGTAAGTACCCGTCTGCCGGCAAGCTGCAGCAGTTGTGTTTTGAGTACGATAGTACTGTTTATAAGACTCAATTGAGTGATTGAGTCGATAAACTTGGTCCTAGATTGAAATTCACACCCGATTGCAGAGTGTGACAAAAACGAAACTTAAAAACCGATTAGAAACAAAATCTAGGTCACAAGCTTTAATTTTAATGGAGGTTTTTGTGACACAAGAGACCAATATGTGACATATGTAATTGCATACTTACATTTACTGCCAGACTGCCGCAGAAGAAACAGTATTAATCTGCCGTATGATATGCAAGAACTCTTAGGGTACGTTCATGGTGAGGATTGATTCTGCGATGCTACGATAGCTACTCCGATGAGCGCTGCCCCGATGTATTCTACATCGATGGAGGATGTTCATGCTAACTCACCATTGCATTGGTTCTTGCTAGGAGTAAAGTAACCTTCAACAGTGAATTAGCTTTTGTTTATGAAAAAAACTCTGCTTATGTTAGTGAGAAAAAATGAGCCTTTACAATTAGTTCGCGATGTTCCTGACAAGGAAAAAAGTCCGACTCGCAGGAACTGCATAATCTTAGCGCGGTTCCGTTCTTATCTCTAGACTCATTTAAAATGATTAAAATAGAAGCTGTTATTATTTTGGGTCCACATTTCTAGAAAGCATGAAGATTAGATAGTTAGCCGTCGAGGTGATAAGTAAAGATGGAATGGCTGGGATTCGGCTAAAGAAACCTCAATACGATTTTTGTTAAAAAATCTATATTTAGGACGTTTTGGCTACTCATTGGTAGCCTTCGTCAGCAATGAAAGTGCCGGGAGGCAGAGGAGGACCAACGTTGACAGTTCCATCTTTACTTTCAAGAAAGGTCTTATTTACGATCTTACCTGGATACCCATCCAGGGTATCCAGCCCTAGGAAGGACCCCGCTAGGCATTTGAAAAGCTATCTTGGAAATCCATATCTCCAAGATTAAATTGTTTGTCTTATTTTTCTTAACCTGATTTATTATAAAATACATTATCCAACTACAAGCAGTTAAAAAATAACAAGGAATAAAAACAGACAAAAAGAAGAGTTCGAATTAGCGAAATCAATTACTTTAAAGTTTTAAGCACTTATTTCTCCGATTGACATCGTCTAATCAAAACTTTCATTAGAACCTTTTTTTTAGAGAACTTAGTAAGCTTTCTAATGGTATTCTTCCGTTTACCAAGATTCTCAACCTTTTTCGAGATATTAAGGAAAGTATACAAAGTTACCAAAACTTTTTATGTCTGTTAATAAAATATTTTATTCCAACCCTTCCTAAACGCCAAACGTAACAAAAATTTCAACATATTAGTTTTAATGAAAGTAGAACATGCAGAAAATTTTTCAACTGAATCCCATGATTCTAAGTACCTAAACCAAAAACGGTATTCAAAAACTATTTTTCCAATTTTCTCGAAAACGGTTAAAGCTATCGCCTTGAAAATGGTTTCATTCGTTTCCCTAGCCCAAGAAGCCTATAAAACGAGTACTTACAAGCTTATGAACTCAAAAACGTAAGCGTTACGATTTTTTTGCGCGAATTTCGCCCCAAATGCCATCTTCCAGTGGGCGGATTTTGCTGGTTAACGAACTTGACCTTTCAAATTGGACGACGGATTTTTGTACCAAATTTCATCAAAATTGGACCATCAGGGAAGCCAGAAATGAGCGAACAGACAAATATATATATATATATATATATATATATATATATATATATATATATATATATATATATATATATATATAAATATATACATATATATATATATATATATATATATATATACAAATTTGAACCACCGTTATTTTCGGTCTCTAGGGGTTCTGAAACGCGAAATTTTTTGGTCGGCACTTCCGGATTGTTTCATAGTATCAACCTTATAAGCGGGGTTCCTCCCTATGGGCGAGGGAGGAACCGCGCTAAAAGGGATTGGTTTCTTACTCGGAAAAATTAATGGAATCTTAGCGAGTTGGATAGACTAGAGTCGCTTAAATTAATATAATTCTATTAATTGCGAGTTGGATTGGCTAGAGTTTTCTTATATCTTCTTGAGCGAGCGGAGCGTAGCGTAGGGAGCAGAAACGCATATCATGTAATGCTTAATAAACGTAAAATATCCAAAAAAGAGAGAGAGAAAAGGAATAAAATATGTTTGTTTACAAATATCGTTGTTTGTTATCCTTCATAACCTGCAAAACAGTCAACTTTAATGCTAATAACTTTTTTCGTAGTTGAGAGAATTGATTTTTATCATATTAACGTTTTAGCGCGGTTCCTCCCTCCCCCATAGGGAGGAACCCCGCTTATAAGGTTGATGCAATGAAACAATCCGGAAGTGCCGACAAGAAAATTTCGCGTTTCAGAACCCCTAGAGACCGAAAATAACGGTGGTTCAAATTTGTATATATATATATATATATGTATATATTTATTTATATATATATATATATATATATGTATATATTTATTTATATATATATATATATATATATATATATATATATATATATATATATATATATATATATATATATATTTGTCTGTTCGCTCATTTCTGGCTTCCCTGATGGTTCGATTTTGATGAAATTTGGTACAAAAATCTGTCGTCCAATTTGAAAGGTCAAGTTCGTTAACCAGCAAAATCCGCCCACTGGAAGATGGCGTTTGGGGCGAAATTCGCGCAAAAAAAATCGTAACGCTTACGTTTTTGAGTTCATAAGCTTGTAAGTACTCGTTTTATAGGCTTCTTGGGCTAGGAAAACGAATGAAACCATTTTCAAGGCGATAGCTTTAACCGTTTTCGAGAAAACTGAAACAATAATTTTTGAATGCCGTTTTTGGTTTGGGTACTTAGAATCATGGGATTCAGTTGAAACATTTACTGCATCTTCTACTTTCATTAAAACTAATACGTTGAAATTTTGGTTGCGTTTGGAGTGAAGGAAGGGTTAGAATAAAATATTTTTTTAACAGACATAAAAAACTTTTGGTAACTTTGTATACTTTCCTTAATATCTCGAAAAAGGTTAAGAATCTTGGTAAACGGAAGAATACCATTGGAAAGCTTACTAAATGCTCTACAAAAAAGGTTCTAATGAAAGTTTTGATTAGGCGATCAATAAGAGAAATAAGTTCAATCGGAGAAATAAGTTCTTAAACTTTGAAGTAATTGATTTCGTTAATTCGAACGGTTCTTCTTGTTTGTTTTTATTCCTTGTTGTTTTTTCATTGGTTTTAGTAGGATAATGTATTTGACAATAAAAGAGATTAATTAAAATAAGAAAAGCAATTCATTGTTAAAAATATATCAGGCTGTACCGTATGAAATGTCAGTTTTGGATTTGTCGATTTCCTTCAAATGTCTTGAAACTGTCGAGGCTCCTATTCCGAGTTCTTTGGCATATTCCCTAGTGTTTTTAATTGCTTATAGTAGTCAAATGTATTTGTCAATAAAACAGGATACGTATAATTAGAATCAATATTTTGTTTGTTAGAATTCGAAGATGCCGTATGAATATCTAGATTACAGTACTGGTGTTGATTTCGTTCTTTAGAATTATTCTTGGTATTCCCTATTTTCATCTGTTACCCATAGTTTTTTATTGTTAGTAGGTTTTTCTTATTGATTATAGAATATAAATCTATTTGGCTATAAAACAGGATACGTAAAATTAGTGACAATATTTCGGAGATTTCTGAGCGAAATACTTTTAAGATTTTCTACCACCACGAACGGCTTTTTTCCTCTATTTTTATCCACTAGATAGGCTTTATTTTGCATATTATTCTATATAAGTTGTATTCAGCAGGGGATTCTGATGAAATGTCGTGTTTTTTCTGTGGATTTTAAATACGATGTATCTAAGATTGGATAACATTAGCGAGTCTACATAGTTAAGAACCGACGACGGATGATTACTTCTTGCTATGATTTAGTCTACATACGTATATTAAGTCCTAAATCCAATCCTCCTAAAGTTCAATGCCCGTAGAAACCAGGGGGCCGCAGGAAATTTACCTGCTAAGAGTTAATCCTCAAGAGCTGTAAATATACCCCAGGTATCTGCCGACACAAATACAAAGCCTAGGCGGAGAGCACCCCAAAAACTCAGATCCAAACATAAGGTTATATACTAAATATTGATAAAGACTACTTAGTTGTAAACCGATTCATCAATTAGCAATCAATAGTTTTCAACAAAGGTTATATACTAAATATTGATAAAAAGTATTTAATTAGAAAAAAAAACAATATTCCACAAGACTTGTTTTTGGTCCATTTGTATCTACTCAATAGACTTAATTAGGTATATTATTCTATTGTAGTTGGGCAACTGAACTTTGTTTTATTTTGTTAAATAAAGTTTTTTTTTTTGACTTGTTATTCGTCAAGACTTTTATTTGTCCTTTTGTATTAACTAGATAGGTTTTATTCGGCATATTATTCTATATAGGCTATATTAGGCAGGGTATTCTACTCAATCTTGTGTACTTCTTCTTGATCCTTCTGTACATGGGCGTATATAAAAACAATTTCGGGGGGGGGGCTGAGTCCATTTCCAGGGTATGGAATACTAAATATTTAGAGCTTGGAATAGTTTTAGGCAACTAAAACGCTATTACACGTAAAATAAAATATGTTTTATGAACTAAGTGATCTTATTTAATTTATTTTTAAGGGTTTTACGAGAAGTTTTTATCATCAATTCAAAATTTCGGGAGGGGCTGCAACCCCTCAGCCCCCCCCCCCCTCATATACGCCCATGCTTCTGTATCCACTAGAAAGGCTTTATTAGGCATATTTTGTATTGATTTATAGAGCTTTGCTTTAGAATGAGAGCCAGATTGTGTAATTTCCGCTTCTGTGTAAAAGTTAGCTACTGTCGGTGTCCCTGACGCCTTAATATCACTTTTATTCGAGATGTTCGAGAGGATTTTGACAATTTTCACGAGATATATAAAGAAAATAAGTTTATTTCTTTTCCAAGCTTATCAAATGGCACTAGGGACATGAACGGAACCGCGCTAAGATGCTGCAGTTCCTGCGAGTCGGACTTTTTTTTATTAATAAACTAGCTGAATACCCGTGCTTCACCACGGCCGATACTAGCTGAATACCCGTGCTTCACCACGGCCGATACTAGCTGAATACCCGTGCTTCACTACGGCCGATAAGTATTTTTTATATTGATTTAAATAAGATATGTTCAAAATTAACGCTACTACATAATTTTGTACAGCTTATTATTGCACGGACTTTAAAGTTACCCAGGAAACACCATGTGGAGGTAACCGTGCTTGTTTCCGTTGGAGAGTAAAAAAAAAAAAAAAAAAAAAAAAAAAAACAACAACCGCGTAAAAAGTTAGGTAAACAGAGACAAATACACGTTGGAAAGCATAAAACTAACAAATTTGAAGTTTTAAGCATTTACCTCTTCGATTGACATCGCCCCACCGAACATTACAGCAGAATCTTATTTTATTTATTTATTTAAATTTTAACGTCCATTTATTATTAAGAACGAATTTTAGGACGGGTTATCTATAGGTTACCACCCTTTTCTAGCCAGGATAGGGGTGATGCCTTTTCTTTGTTCTAAAGAAAAGCCATCATCCCTACTGGGAATCGAACACACGACCTTTGGCACGGAGTGTTAAGTGCTCACGCCTTAACCCTCACGGCCACCGGGTCTCCACGGAATCTTATTGTAGAGAATTTAGTAACCTTTCGAATAGCCGCCTTGCACTTACTTACTTCGAGTTCCCAACCGTTTTCGAGATATTTTAGAAAATATACTGAGATCCGAAAACTTTTTATCGCCATTCATACATTTTTTTTTCCATATATGTACTTCGTTTCTGAATACCCAAACAGAAAATTAGTTTTGAAAAGTATTTCTATCAATTTCTCTGGTAAATGGCTACAGAACTCGCTTAAAAAATGGTTTCATTCGTTTTCCTACGTTAAAGAATCTTTTGCACAAATTTCGCTCCAAAAACCATGTTCCAGTAAACGGATACAACTGGTTAATGAACTTGACCTTTTAAATGAGAAGAAAGATTTTTGTACCAAATGTTATCAAAATCGAACCATTTTTGAGCCGATGAGGAACTTCTTAATAATTCAACCCCCCCTAAAAGAACTTAAACATTTGAATATAAAAAAAAACTTTCTTAGCGAGTGATTATATTATAAACGGATTGTCCGTGCAAAATTTCCAATTTTTGTGTCAAGTGGTTCGGGATATTATTACCTCGGATGGACCAGGGCGTAAAATCCATGAGGGACAAAATCACAGTTTATTTCTAGTAATTCAAGGACTTCCATCATAGTTAAAATTAACCTCAATTAGAAATAATACTATAAAATAGATAATGTACGGTAACAGCTGTTCTTTATCGTCCTAGCAACGCATGCTGCCTTGGCTTGCCTGCTCTAACCAACTAAAACTTTAAACCCCTCTAAAAATACTTAAAAATTCAAATATCAAAAAATCCTTTCTTAGCGATTGTCTACGTTCTATAGGGAGTGTCCATTCAAACTTTCAAAATTTTCTGTCGAGCGGTTTGGGCTGGGGGATGATAGGTCAGTGAGTGAGTGATTGAGTCAGTGAGTGAGTGAGTTGTATTTGACAAATATATAGTAGATATTACTTGCCATTATCTAATATGAATTATAACCGTAGATAACGAGTCAAGTAGTAATAGATAACCAGCAAAGAACCTGTAAGCTAAACAGTAAGCTTATCAGCGAGTACCCGACAGCAAAAAGACCCAATTTTCTTTCATCTCGACAACGAAATAACCAAAAAAGAATAATCACACAAGATGAAGTAATGAGAGAGGGTCGATGGCCTGCGCACTAGAGTCCTTTTGAAGGAACCCATCACAGTCAGGCCCACATCGCGGCTTCCCTCCTCACTGCGAGGAGAAAACAAAATATTTGTTCTTCCCCGCGGTCACTGCGCGAATAGCATCGGAAGTAAGGATCGTCACTATGAACACTCCCACCTTAATACATGTGTTTGTTTTACATCGGGGCAGCGCTCATCGGAGTAGCTATCGTAGCATCGCAGAATGAATCCTCACCATAAACGTACCCTTAGGCAATGGTAGCCAGTATATAAACACTGTACTGACATACTTCAGGAACACAGAGCTGTACGGACTTATTTGATGATTTTAAGAATATTGTCTAAGTTTAAACTAATATCAAGTGATATATTCATTCAAACACTATAAATACACTAACACATTCATTTAATAATGTCAAACAAGCTGATTTCCTAGTGAGACCAAGTTCTGTAGATGCTGTTCATTGTGTTATCGCCAAAGAAGCGGAACGCCAATTAAATGAATAAATACATAAAATATTATTGAATTTTTGTTAGCGATAAACACCCATTTCCATACCAATTCTTTTTCTAAATTACTATGTTATACGTTGGACACAACACCAATGAGTTAATTTAAGACAATACACAAACATGTTTCTGTATTAAAATATATAAATTTCTCATTCATTTTGGACGTTTTGGGTAATAAAATATTAGATTGGTGTCATGTTTTGAATAATAATTTTGTTTTGCAAAGTAAATACGGATAATCCAAAGTCTAGTTAATGGAAAACTGCATTCACTTTTTGGAATAAACTAAAAATTGCAACCTAAAAAAAACTAAAACTAAAATTAAAACTGCATTCACTTTTTGGAATAAACTAAAAATTGCAACCTTAAAAAAACTAAAACTAAAATTAAAACTGCATTCACTTTTTGGAATAAACTAAAAATTGCTAACTTAAAAAAACTAAAACTAAAATTAAAACTGCATTCACTTTTTGGAATAAACTAAAAATTGCAACCTTAAAAAAACTAAAACTAAAATTAAAACTGCATTCACTTTTTGGAATAAACTAAAAATTGCAACCTTAAAAAAACTAAAACTAAAATTAAAACTGCATTCACTTTTTGGAATAAACTAAAAATTGCAACCTTAAAAAAACTAAAACTAAAATTAAAACTACATTCACTTTTTGGAATAAACTAAAAATTGCAACCTTAAAAAAACTAATACTAAAATTATTTTATTTTGAGCTTCGCAATTTTAGTGATGAGATCATGATGAAGGAAGTGAATTATTGGAATTATTCCCATAAATTATGCTAATTATTGGATTTTAATTAAAATAAAACTAAATCATTGGGAATTAATCTATATATATAAAAATCACGTGTCTGTCTGTTTTTCTGTTTGTTTGTTCCTTATACAAATCCACACCGTTTGACCGATTTGGACCAAACTTGGCAGACAGGTAGGTCTTGATACGGGAAATCTCCTAGGCTAGGTCAAAAAAATCTACCAGCTGTCTGACTGTATGTTTGTGCCTTATACAAATCCGCACCGTTCGTCCGATTTTGAATAAACTCGATACCGTCTCCACACCGTTCGTCCGATTTTGACTAAACTCGGTACACATGTAGAGCATAATCTGGGGAGTGTCGTAGACTAAGTCAAAAACGTCTTATAACTGTCTGTATGTATGTTTGCCTCTTATACAAATCCACACCGTTCGTCCGACATCGACTAAACCCGGTACACATGTAGATCTTAATCTGGGGAGTGTCGTAGGTTAAGTCAAAAACGTCTACCAGCTGTCTGTCAGTAAGTTTGTAGCTCATACAAATCCACGCCGTTCGTCCGATTTTGACTAAACTCGGTACACAGGTAGATCCTAATCTGGAGAGTGCCGCAGGCTAGAGGATTGTCATAGGCCAAGTCAAAAACGTCTACCAGCTGCTCTCTGTATGTTTTTTTTTTGTTTTTTTTTTTTATAAAAATCGACACCGTTAGACCGATTTTCATCAAACTTGGCATACATGTATGTCTTGATACGGGGGGTGTTATAGGTTAGGTCAAAGTCGTCTAGGACTCAAAGTTGGGGGGCCACGGGTTCGAAACAGTTACAGGTTCGTGTTATTAGATTTTAATAATACTCTTTTGGTTTCTAATTTTTTTAGACTCTTCTATATGCAGAAAATAGGTGTAGCATGGCACGCCGGGTAACAGCTAGTAATAAACTAAATTAAAGCTTTAGTTTAGTTTTACAAAAATAACGTAAATTAATGTAAATCATATGTTATTTCGATAATTAAGTAAATTATTAAAATTAATAGAACTTGTTTAAGAATAAGCTAGACTTGGCTTTTAGATGTATTATGAACAAAAAGAAGTTAATATAATCTAAATGTTACAAATCCTAAATGTTGTACATAAGGGGTATGTGAGGGGACTGCATCCCCCCCCCCGTTTTGTTTAGAAATTTTTATGTAAAAAAACCTATAACAATGACAAATGTCTTCTAAATTTACCCTTATCTACTAGGTGTCCAGAGGACCTTAAAACCAACTACAGACTAAAATATTTAAAACTTTCCCTACACCCCAAGTGTCTAGGTTTAGTGCCTAGTTTAATAAACAAACGTTTGTTTTGCCCAACACTGAGTATACTACGGAAAACATTTACAAAAGAAAATATGTACAACTTAATTGACCCGAAGCAATTTACAAAACAATCTATATTTAGCAGTAATATATAAAATATAGAATAGACTTTTAGATCTCCATTTATATATTTGTAGAAGCGGTTGAATAAAAAGTGCAATATTTTCCTGGTTTTGGGGAGTCAGAATGAAATTCACGCTGAGTGGTCACGTTTTTACGGTTCAATGGAACATGATAAAACCTGAGGGAGAATTGAACCGTGGCGTTGCTTCAAAGGGACAGCTCATTTATACTCCATGGTATCTTCTACAGAATCATTTGACATTTATATCATTAATTTACTCTTTTCATTTTAAATTAATTAACTATTATATATATATATATATATATATATATATATATATATATATTCATTTATGGGGACTAGGGATTTAAAATAGGATATTAATTATAACCCTTTGCAAAGTGTTCCCAGTGTTTCTAGAACATCAAAAGGTTAAATGGTCTGTCGAAGAGAGACCGAACACCCAGCGCAGGTGACAAAATGTCTTCATTATTTAAAAAGCTCATAACTTTTGTCATATATATATATATATATATATCGCGTATTTAGTTGTTGGAATGTACGTGAGTACGTTTTAGTTAGTCGGGTCCGTGTGCGTGGTATCAGAAGGTCACGTTAGAGTGCGTGTTCATATATTGGGATTCACCTCACTTATCACTGCGAGTGTGAATAGGGTTACTGTAGAAGGTAGGAAGACAAGAAAGGTGAGAGGAAGACGGCCGCATAACATAGCGGTGAGGGAAATCTCACTTAGCGCAGTGAGGAGGCAGGTGTAGGGTAACCGCTTAACACAGCGGGGGAAATACTCGCTTAGCACAGCTAGGGGAGCAAGGAGAAAAAGGAGACCGCTTAACACAGCGTGGGAAATACTCGCTTAGCACAGCTAGGGGAGCAAGGAGAAAAAGGAGACCGCTTAACACAGCGGGGGAAATACTCGCTTAGCACAGCTAGGGGAGCAAGGAGAAAAAGGAGACCGCTTAACACAGCGGGGGAAATACTCGCTTAGCACAGCTAGGGGAGCAAGGAGAAAAAGGAGACCGCTTAACACAGCGGGGGAGATACTCACTTAGCACAGCGGGGGGAGCAAGGAGAAAAAGGAGACCGCTTAACACAGCGGGGGAGATGCTCGCTTAGCACAGCGTGGGGAGCAAGGAGAAAATGGAGACCGCTTAACTCAGCGGGGGAGATACTCGCTTAGCACAGCGGGGGAGCAAGGAGAAAAAGGAGACCGCTTAACACAGCGGGGGAGATACTCGCTTAGCACAGCTAGGGGAGCAAGGAGAAAAAGGAGACGGCTTACCACAGCGGGGGAGATACTCGCTTAGCACAGCTAGGGGAGCAAGGAGAAAAAGGAGACGGCTTACCACAGCGGTGAGACAGGAGGAAGTTAGGGTGAATAAGAAGCAGGTGTAGAGAAAAAGTAGGTTTATTGTAATAAGGTAGAGAGAGGTGTAGCGGAGAGAGGAGCAACTTCCACAGCTGCTGGGAAACCTCTGACTCTTTTTTTTTCTCTCTCTCTCTTTTTCCTAACCAATTTAAAAAGGGGAAGCAAAACAAAAAAGAAAGTAAAAGAAGAAAGAAAGCAAAACTGCACGAGTGCAACTGGAAGTTAAGCACTGCGGGGTGAAGTGGTTGGAAAGTGACTGCCGCATATTGTGCTGAAGCACATTCGAAGGCTTGTAGCAAAATTAAGGGTAGTAATAATAAGTCAGCCGTAACTGAGGGTAAAGGGGTCAAAAACTGAGCGACTGGGAAATCGCTAGATTTATCGCAAATGGATAGTTGAAAGAAGGGACAGCTGACTCTAGCTCCTGGGAGCGGGCTTATATACCTGCCCGTCATCCCTTCCACTCTCTCGCGGGTAGTGGGGAGTCGCGCATGCGCTCTTGCCACTCCCTTACGAGACTTGGAGAAAGCATATATATATATATATATATATATATATATATATATGTAAGGGGCCGATTAGCAAGGACGGGATTTAAAGGAATAGATAATGGGGAAAAATTTTAGAGAAGCAGAAATTCCTTTCAAAACTATAATTTACACTGAGGTTACTAACACATACATAAATATCATAAAACATCGCTAAGACGAGAGAAAAGGTTGAGTGAGAGAGAAACCGCTAGATAAGAGTAATCACATATCATTTGGGGAGGTTGGAGCATATTTTGGAACTGACTTACCTCTCATCGCCATCGCGGCCAAGACCTCAGGAACGGGCGTGGACTCTCCCCCATCGGAGGTAAGCCAGCTTTTTATACCCATTGTGCCCCACTCCTGCTTTAGCAGGTGGCTGGACTAGAAACTCTTGTCAGGTCTTAAATCTTCCGAGAATCTTACGAATCAGCCACGTGCAGTTCCAACAACCCAGACGCAACGTTTGCTGATTCGTGGTTCTCACATCTCTAGAGATGGGCAGCCAACCTTTTCTCTCATTCTTATTCACTTAACAAAGACAAAGGGAAAACGGGGCCTTACATATATATATATATATTTTACTGTATATATATATATATATATATATATATATATATATATATATATACAGCAAAATTCCTTAATTCCGGCAAGTTCCGGGCTTGACGCATACCGGATTATCGAATATTCCGGATTATCAGATGTATGTCGAAAAAAATGGATAGAGATGAAAATTAAATGAAATGTAGACTAAAAGACAAGTACACATTTGATGTAAAATTACTAGTCTGATTGTTATAGCGGATGTGAATTATTCTTTTGAATACTTTAATACGAGTTTTACGTATATTTTGTGGCATCACTTATTTTTTTATTTTTTTTTTTTAACGGCGCATTGACAAATCTTGGCCATTAGCGCCGACATCCAGAGTGTAGCCAGGAATTTTCTCAGCGAGCCCTGAGATGAGAGAATTCCTGTCGCCGGCGGGGATCGAACCCACCATCTCCTGCTTATGAATCTAAGGAACTAGCCACTAGACCACGGGAGACCCCATTTGGTCAAAATATTTTATGAAATAATACAGTTTTACCAAATAGGTACGTATTGCTATATAATAATATTTACTAATGTTCCCTAAAAAAGACCAACAAATTATTGATGAATGCTGAAAAGTCCAAAGCGATAGTGATAGGCTCAGCTCCCCTCTTGAAATCTCTCCCTCCTATCCTCCCTTCCTTCACCATTGACTCCAGTCCTATTCAATATGTTTCCACTGCCAAGAACCTGGGCCTTGTCTTCGATCAAAACCTATCCTGGAAAAATCACTTATCCCTAATCACTCGTCGCTCCATAGCCACCCTTAAACTATTTAACCGTTCCCGTCACCTCCTCCCTACTCCTACACGTCAGCTTCTTGCATCTTCTCTTGTGTTCCCCCACTTCGACTACGGTTGCCTAGTGTATGGAGGGCTCACTGGGGAGCTTGATGATCGTCTTAAGCGATTAATGAACAGTTTTCTCAGATTTATCCTCGATACCCCCAGGGATGCCCATATTTCACACCGGTATTCCGAGTTGAAGTGGCTATTTCCATCAATTCGACGACAATATTTCCTAGGTTCCTTCCTTTACCAAACCATTTTTTCCAAATCTCCTTCCTATATTTACAATCTCCTGCAGTTTAAATCTGCTGTCCATTCCCGTGGTACCCGCTCCCGTCCCTCCGATCTCTATCCTCTCACTCATAAAACAGCCTTCTTCGACCGTTCCTTCATCTCCCGAGCCTCTTCCTTCTGGAACTCTATCCCTCTTTCCATTCGACACTCTCCTTCCTTACCTGTCTTTAAATCCCGCCTCTTTGCTTTTCTCCTATCCTCCCAGGAAGACGCTTCTTAAAATTTCACCACCAGGAAGACCTGATTACCTTTGTAAATTATATTGCTGTTTTTTTCTCGTGTTTATGCATTTTCCTAGTTTATATCTTTTTACAGCCCCCATTCCTTTAATATTTATTCAACTTTTTAATATTTATTTGTTTATTTAAACTCTTTAATTTTATTCCCATCCCCCTCTGAACATTGTATCATCATTGCCCCATTCCAATGAATGTACATATTTACTTATATTTCATTTTATTATTTAAGGCTTCACATATAATATTTGTATTAGTTGCTTTCTTTGTTTTGTTCTTTTATACTTTTGTTTTTCTTTATTCATATTTATATTTTTAGGTTAAATTTCTTTATTGTTTATTTTGTACTTATTTTTATTCTTATGGGACGAAGTCCCAGAATAAAGTTTTTTTTCATTCATTCATTCATTCAAAAAAAGAATTTTTATTCTTTGACAATTAAAGCTGATTTAATACAATTTTAATGTTGTGCTTTATACATGATTTATTATCAGCTTTTGGAGGCCTGTTGGCCGTGAATGCTAAGGCGTGAACACTTAAGACTCCGTGCTATGGTTCGTGGGTTCAATTCCCACTAGGGGTGACGGCTTATCTTTAGAAAAAAGAAAAGGCACCAACCCTATCCTGGCTGGAAAATAGTGTTATCCTATAGATAACCCGTCCTACAATTCTCAGTTAATTATAACGGACGTTAAAATTCAAATAAATAAATTGTAAGAATTAATCAGAAAAATGTAGGAAATATAATTTAGGCCTCATAAAAAAAATTCCTCAATTACTTCCCATTCGAAACCCATTATAAAAGGACCTTCCCAGCATTTTCCCTAGCCTAATAAATGCTTCTTGAAGAGGTCCTTTTTCCTTATCGTTTTTCAATACAGTCATTACCCATACTTGAACACTTTCCGATATTGCTGGCTGGTCAAGAGTCTAAAGCTGTTAGGCTAAGTATTGGGAAGTCATTCATTACAAGTTAGGAACTTATTAATAACGTAATGTACAATATATATATATATATATATATATATATATATATATATAAATATAGGGGAAAGGGGTTGTACCTTTGACCACTTTGCAAAATTGATTTTTTTTTAGCTTGAATATTAAGGCTAAATTCATTTTTTTTATTTCATTGTAATTAGTATTCTATTGGTTATCATATTTAATTTTTTCAAGGTTCTAGCTTTACATTTAATAGTTTTTATTAATTTTTTAAAAAATAATCGTAGAGTGGTCAAAGGTACAACATGTAGTTGTATCTCTGACCACCTAAAAAATGCACAGCAGTGCAGAAAAAAAATTGTATTCAGTAATATTTTAATTAATTGTAAGTTTAATAAATACAGGACATGGATGTAAGCATAATAAAAAAAAAACTATTATTGATATTATGTTATGCTTAATATGCTGAAAAATCCAGTCCAACCGATAAACGTTTTAACTGTCCAGCAGATCCACTAGCAATAGTAGGGTACGGGAGTTTAGCCACAATGTCTTCAACATCAATATCATACAAATTTTCATCTTCTCTCGTAAACTTGTTACTTAAAGTTTGTTTTTTCAAATATTGGATCTTAAACATTGGACATTTAATACCACAGATCTCTACGACTAAATATGTATTAGTAATATTAATTTTTTTTTTAATTTGTAGCAGAAGAACATAAAAGTTGAATTATAAAAAAAATGCTCAGGTGTGTTGTACCTTTGACCTGGTCAAAGGGACAACACCTAGTCGTGGTCAGAGGTACAACACCCTGGCAGTGAAAATTAAAAAGTATGCTAAAAATTTTAGGGTTAAGATAAATCAATTTCACAAAGGCTACACCATGTTTCTTATTGTAATAGCTACTTTGTCAAATGATTTCCATCTTAAAAGACATAATACAAAAAATTTTATGAGGCAAAACGTCATCAATAAATTACTTACATTTTTATTATAGAAATGGATAAGTATTTTTTGCAAGAATCCTCTTTGACTTGAATAATCAAAAGTAGATTATACAAGCCTTCTAGGGAAGGAGCTGAACACTAATTACGGCCAAATTTATAAAATGTTGCTACATGCCGCCACAGCCTCGGTGGTCAAAGGTACAATATGGTCAGAGGTACAACACCTACATATATATATATATATATATATATATATATATATATATATATATATATATATATATATAATGCATTATATACTGGGTTACTGGTATGTCGACCCATATCATTCGCGAGGTGATAGTTTTGGTCAAAACAAACAATTTTAAGCCAATATTACCTTATCCAAAAATTACCAGTTACCAAGATATTTAATATTTTAGGCTTTTCTTAAGAACAGTTCTAACATTTGAGCTGAAATATTTTAATGTTTTTGTATTAGGGACATTCAGAATCAACTATTAATTAAATAAAACTATCAAATTTTTACGGGACAACGGATGGTACGACCCAAAAACTAAAATCTGCATTACTGTTTTTCCTAAAACCTGTAACTTAAAAAAAATATATTAGTAGCTATTTACACTAAGCACATTTCTGTTTATTGAGCTACTAAAAAAGGTATAACAGTCAGCTTACTGTTAGAAATTAAAAAAAAAATACCTAAAACTTAAGCAACAGTGACTGTTCTTAAGAAAAGCCTAAAATATTAAATGTCTTGGAAGCGGGTAACTTTTGGATGAGGCAATATGGGCTTAAAATTGTTTGTTTTGACCTAAACTATCACCTCACGATGGATGTGGGCCTACTTACCAGTAACCTTATATATATATATATATATATATATATATATATATATATATATGTGTGAATATATATATATATATATATATATATATATATATATATATATATGTGTGAATATATATATATATATATATATATATATATATATATATATATATATATATGGGCGGCGAGGTTAGCTCAGTGGTAGAGTACTGGACTAATAAGCTGGAGGCCTGAGTTCAAATCCCGAGCAAGCACTGAAGATTTTTTCTTCTAGTGTCTTCGTTCACCGGTTGAATTCGGCCTCCCTGACCGGTCCCTAGGCCAACCCAGCCTTTAATTAATTTAATAATGGGTACCTTGGTCGGTACTAATGACTCTAGCAGTCGAAGCAGCCAAGGGGAAAATCAGGCGGCCGGAGCATAGTACTGACCACACTATCTCCCTAGTGTGCCGTATGGTCATGAATCAGATACCTCTATAGTATCTGCCCCTCAGGGCCCTCGTGGCCTGTTACGGGACTGATTTTTTTTTTTTTTTTTATATATATATATATATATATATATATATATATATATATATATATATATTTAGATGGAACGGCATTTTTCTCCAGCGGTGGTACTCCTCCTCACTTCTTCCCGGAATATTTCGATGGATTCATCTCCATCTTCTTCAGCCAGGTACTTGTTTCTTCCTCGGTGGTAGCCAAGGGAACCACCACCGAGGAAGAAACAAGTACCTGGCTGAAGAAGATGGAGATGAATCCATCGAAATATTCCGGGAAGAAGTGAGGAGGAGTACCACCGCTGGAGAAAAATGCCGTTCCATCTAAAAATACTATCCCAGCGACGAAAAATAATATATATATATATATATATATATATATATATATATATATATATATATAAAGGGTTCCTACCGGCAGGGACATGTCAGGGAGACCGGGAAATTTCGGGGAATTTAATTGTGAAAAAACAGTCAGGGCAAATCAATTTGTTTTTCTTCTTTAGTTATTTCTTTTAAGGCAGGAACAAAAAAAATGGAAAAATTGCTTGTGTTGTATGTATATATTTTTTCCAATTCATCTTCTCTTTCTCTCACTGTCTTATTTTAAATATTTTGTTCTCTCTAATGCAACATCTTGGAGGGTTACAGAAGGTATCTTAAAAACATGGTCTTTGCTATATTTTTAAGGCTCATAACAGGAGATCTATTGGTTTATATTCCTAATAGAATTTCCCCAAAGTTAAGCAACGTCGGGCGTGGCCAGTACCTGAATGGGTGACCGATCACGTGCTGTTGGCATTATAAAAGGGTGGCAACTTATAGATAGCCGTTAGATTAGATAGTCACGTTAATAGCCAAGTCGTTAATACGGTGTTAAACAAAATACGTCCGACTCGCAGGAACTGCGTCATCTTAGCGCGGTTCCGTTTATATCTCAAGTGCCATTAGCAAACAAATAGAAGCAGTTGGTAGATTTTGATCTTTCGTGAAAAATATAATATGACATCTCAAAGAAGATTTAAGGCACCACAATAGGAAACTGATAGTATTGTAGCGGAAATGACTCTCAACTTTAGCCATGGGAAACACTATTACCAATACGTTTGTCATATTCGTACCTTATTTTATTAAAATATTAATTCTACAATTAAATGCAATTAAAAAAAAAGATACCCAAGATTAATTAAAATGTTAGGTAAACATTGACGAAACCCCGTTGAAAAGAACAAAACTAACAATTTTGAGGTATCAAGCACTTATTTTTCGGGTTGACTTCGCCCCATAGAAAATTACATCTAGAACTTTTTTTGTAGGGAATTTTGAATGGTCATTTTTGACTTACTACGTTTTCGCAACCGAGATATTTTAGTTAATACTAGCTGTTACACGGCGTGCTACGCTAAACCTACTTTCTGCATCTATAAAAGCAAAAATAAATTAGAAACCAAACAATTAATATTAAAATCTGTAACAATTTGAGTTCATTGTTTCGAACTCGAGATCTCCGAACTGTCAGTCATAAACGATTTTAACCTAGCCTATGACTCTACCCGTATCAAGACCTACCTGTGTGCCACGTTTGGTCAATATCGGTCAAACGGTGTGGATTTGCATAAGGGACAAACATACTGACAGACAGCTGGTTGACGTTTTTGACCTAGCCTATGACACTCCCCGTATCACGACCTACCTGTGTGCCAAGTTTGGTCAAAATCGGAAGAAGGGTGTGGATTTGTATAAGGAACAAACATACAGACAGACAGCTCGTAGAGATATTTGACTTAGCATACGAGACTTCCTGTATCAAGACCTACCATTATTCCAAGTTTGGTCAAAATCGGTCAAACGGTTAGATTTGTATAAGGAACAAACATACTGACAGACAGCTGATAGACGTTTTTGACCCAGCCTATGACACTCCCCGTATCACGACCTACCTGTGTGCCAAGTTTGGTTAAAATCGGAAGAAGGGTGTGGATTTGTATAAGGAACATACAAACAAACGGACAAACAGACAAACGGACAAACAGACAGACGCGTGATTTATATATATATAGATAGAAGATACGAAGATCCCAAAGCTTGCTTGTTAATGAAATATTTCATTTCTAGAACTTTCTCATTTACAATCGTAACATAAATTTAACTATCTAAGAATAGATGGATGTTAATCGTCTGGAATAAGTTTCAACTGAATCAATGGTTTCCGAATACTGAATATACTAAGATCCGAAAACTTTTCATGTCCATTATTAAACATTTTTTTTTACAACTGTCGTAGAATGATCGTGCAAGTATCGAAGAATGATGAGCGGTGAGTTAAAGAGATTGTCATCCCCCCTATCACAAGATTAAGACATTCGATGGCTCTAGAACTGGGAATGTGATAAGATGCGCGACAAATTGATTCGAAGTGTCATCGTCATGACAGAAATATCGCAGGGTTAGGGAACATACAAGCTCTGATATTGAGTCCTCTGAGGACATATCGTCCCTTATTCTCGAGTTATGTATAGTCTATCTTTGGACTTCTTACAAGATCTTTCCTTATCTCGTGACACATTGCTAAAAGTATGTACACATGTTTGAAAATGTTTATTGATGATGAAATTCTGGCGAGGAAACTTGTATCTTAAAACTTGGAGAAAAAAAAAGTTCTGCGGGTATCTCTACCGTTGAATATTAAAAACTAAACATTCGATAGTGTGGTCAGTACTATACTCCGGTCGCCTTAATTTCCCCTTTGCTGCTTCGACTGCTAGGGTTATTAGCACCACGGTACCCATTAATAAATTAATTAAAGCCTGGGTTGACCTATGGACGGCCAGGGAGGCCGAAGTCAACCCATGAAGGAAGACTCTAGAAGATAAAAAAGTCCGACTCGCAGGAACTGCATCATCTTAGCGCGGTTCCGTTCTTATCCCTAGACTCATTTAGAATGATTAAAATAGAAGCTGTTATTACTTTGGGTCCAAATTTCTAGAAAGGTCTTGATTTACGATCTTACCTGGATGGGTCGGCCTACCCTCCCTAGAAAGGACCCCGCTAGGGAGTTGAAAAGCTATATCTTGGAAATCCATATCTCTAACATTAAATTGTTTTTCTTATTTTTCTTAACCTGATTCATTATCAAATACATTATCCAACTAAAAGCAATTAAAAAATAACAAGGAATAAAAACAGACAAAAAAACAGTTCGAATAAGCGAAATCAATTACTATAAATTTTTAAGCACTTATTTCTCCGATTGACATCGCCTAATCAAAACATTGCTCAGAACCTTCTTTGTAGAGCATTTAGTAAGCTTTCTAATGGTATTCTTCCGTTTACCAAGATTCTCAACCTTTTTCGAGATATTAAGGAAAGTATACAAAGTTACCAAAACTTTTTATGTCTGTTAATAAAATATTTCATTCTAACCCTTTATAATAACTCCAAACGTAACCAAAATTTCAACATATTAGTTTTAATGAAAGAAGAACATGCAGAAAATGTTTCAACTGAATCCCATGATTTTAAGTACCCAAACCAAAAATGGTATTCAAAAACTATTTTTCCAATTTTCTCGAAAACGGTTAAAGCTATCGCCTTGAAAATGGCTTCATTCGTTTTCTTAGCCCAAGAAGCTTATAAAACGAGTACGTACAAGCTTATGAACTCAAAAACGTAAGCGTTACGATTTTTTTTTGCGCGAATTTTGCCCCAAACGCCATCTTCCAGTGGGCGGATTTTGCTGGTTAACGAACTTGACCTTTTAAATTAGACGAAAGATTTTTGTACCAAATTTCATCAAAATCCGACCATTCGTCTTCGACCTCGAGAGCGACCAGACAAATATATATATATATATATATATATATATATATATATATATACAAATTTTAACCACCATCATTTTCGGTCTTTTGGAGTTCTGAAATGCAAAATTTTCTAGTCGGCACTTCCGGATTGCGTCATGAGATCAACCTTATAAGCGGGGTTCCTCCCTATGGGGAAGGGAGGAACCGCGCTAAAAATTTGTTAGTGCTTGCTCGGGATCTGTACTGAGGTCCTCCACTGAGCTAAATTTAGGAGCCACTGTTATAATTGTCATCCGTGGGCTCTGAAACATGAAATTTTCTAGAAGGCACTATGAGGTCAACCCATAAGGAGGAAACCCACTTATCCTCCCTATGGGGACGTTTTAAATTTATATAAAAAATATGGACTTTTTATTCCACCTTACAGCAGTAAGAAATCCAGTAAAATGTTCTGTCAATAAACTGTGATGGAAAATTCAAACCAACAACAAAATACCAGCAGAGCTTGACCTACATTCTAAATTAAATTATACTAACCCTGGGATATAAACATGGAAATTTGTTGATGTTATATTAAAATATCCTTCGCCCCAACATCAGGGTAATAAGGAGAGCGTGTAAGGATAGCAATATTCCTGGAAGAGTCCTTAAGGAGCCGAAGGAGCTCCGAGGATATATCTAATGAGCTTTTCGTATCCTCCGTCCTTTCTCAGGAATATCCTTAATATTCCACGCACAATACATTCCATTATAATTAATAAACTCCTCTAAGGGCCTATATTCCTCAGGAAGCACGCAACATTATGATATGGTATATTTGCAGTTTAGGTTCCTCCGAACCGAATATTTTCAAATTTTGCACAGTACCGTATTTTTATGCACTAAACACGAATCCGTTAAAAAAAAAAAAAAAAGTCGCTCTTAACTAGGAAAGAAGTTATTAGGCACTCAAGTACACTGTTATGCAGGTTATAATAGCTGGCGTAAACAACGTATTCGTAAACATGAGCATGCGCAGGTATGTAAAATTGGGTAGCAAAGAAGTCTCATTTGAAATGTTGATAAACTATTTATTCAAAACTAATTGTAAATTTGAAAGGCCTCCTCACCCGTCGTAACCTATCGCTTATGGGCATACGTTTTATGCGTTTCCGCTCGCTAAGCTCTCTCAAGAAGTTATCAAAACTCTAGTCCATCCAACTCGCTAGAAGAAAACTTTATTTACTAAATAATAAAGTGGGCTGCCAATTTTATTGGGTTGTTGGAGACACGGCATGCTGATCACTCCTCGAGGCATTAATTTATCTCATGATCTTGTAATTTTTTTTTCTTCGTATTCAATAGTTCTTTAGAAGTGGGCATTCAATAGGGCATTAGAAGTGCCAAAAAAATAGTTCTTCTTAAAAAAACAAAACAAGAAACAGCGTAAACTAGGGAACGGCTAGATTAATAGGCTAGATTGACTAGAGTTTTGATATCTTCTTGAGCGAGCGGAAACGCGTGGCAACTTTAGTGCTTAATAACTCCTTTCCTAGTTAAGAGCGACTTTTTTGTAATCGGTTCGGAGGAGGGTAAACTTCAAATTTACCTAATTTATTATTATAATAGCGTTGTTCGACAGGCCCACAGATGGAAAAAAACGTAACTTACTACTTGCGGTACTCGAACCAGCTTCTGTTTAGGTTGAAATTGGATAAGCTATAGATTCTAATACGAGAAGTGAATATCCATGTGGTTTATTTTTAGAACTTTGAAGAAAAAACTCTCAATTTAGAACTGAAATACTATATATATCTTCTCCAAATAATCAATAACCTGATATTTTTGTAAAACTTTTCTAATTAGAGCCTGGAGGTTTAGAGCGATTTTCCTTCTATTTTCCGTGGATTTATTAATTTCCCCCGAGCGCACCTGCTTCAAACAAATCGTCCACTTCTCCCCACTCCATGGAAAGCCCCAACCACCGCCATATTTCAAGCATCCCTCCTTTAAGCCCTTCATCAAGCCTAGGGCTTTCGTCGTTGGATCTGCTATTAAATACTAATTATTACAACCCCTTGGCTCACTTCTCAGAACCTTTCAGCGTCTTCTCGTCACTAAACAATCTTCAATATTGCGTTTTAAATTGGATTCTTTTGATACTGGATTGGCACCGTGGGGTGTAAAAAAAACCCACACTTTTTTCTATGGCATGTTTCTTAATTACTGTAAATCACAGAGACTCCCTCCTTCTTCCTAAATAATCGGAAGTGTATTATCTGGTATAATCTAATATAAACAAAGCCAGTTTTCTGCTAATCGCTGCTTGAGAAGGTCGCGAGTTGTGTATGGGGTATTTTTGACCCCACGTATGACTTTTTCGCTGATAAATCTTCACGAGTCGATTAGTTTTATGTTACGGCTTTCCAAGTGACAAAATGGCCAGGAAACCGCCAAGGAAAAGATTTTCTCTTCGATTTGGGCTACCAACTGGTGAAAGCTCATGTGACAGTTAGTGCCTAACTGGAGAACATACCAAAACCACTGAAGACACTGATGCTTCTTGTTTCGGGAGATGAATCAACTCCTGATGGACCTTCAACATCTTTCGTTAACTTGGACGAACCCTTGAGATGTTCATTTTGTGACAGAAAGGATGTCAGGAAGAAGAAAATGCTATGTTCTGTCTGTAGAAGGGCCATGTACAACGATCACCAAAATGTGTTAAATGTTAAGGAGTCTCCATAGGACAGAACATTGTATTTTCCTAAAGTGTATTTTTTATAGCTTTTGATCATTCTAGTTTATTTTTTGTAAAAAATATTTAGAGTTTTGTAATATTTTTTTCAGGATAATTATTTGTTGTATGAACAATATTGAGTTTTAGGATTTCCTCGCTATTTTGTGAATTTTAATTAATATTTTGCACCTATATGGACTTACGGAATAGAACTCTGGGGGACAGCCAAGCATTCCAACATCCACCGAATCCAAACATTTCAATCCAAAATCCTACGTACCATAGTTAATGCTCCTTATTACGTTTCGAATCGCACCCTCCATAATGACCTAAATATTCCTTTTGTCCAAGATATAATCCCTAGCCGCTTCTCATCATTCCATAGTAAATTTATCAATCATCCTAATCCTATAGCCCAATCCTTATCCAGCATCAATCATCCTTCCTCTCCACCAAGACGTCTTAATAGGAAGTGGCCCCGGGATCTGCTTAGGTAGTGAAGTGTCGTGCAGTGACCAACAATCAGAACTAATGTAATTATGAGAGTGATATCGATGGATATTTTCTCTCCTCATGAAATCACAGGCCACGTCTTACCCGTCTCCAATCCTCCCTGCTAGTCGCAGGGTGTGGTTGGATGATGTATGGTGACTCCAGGTCATCCTAGAATCCTTCCTAAGGAAGGTATTCGGTTGACAACTGGTGGCACCAGAGGCGTGGTCAAGCTACCTATATCAAATTACAAAATACACATAATTGTAGAATGTAATACTTCTGTAAAAAAAAAAAAAAAAAATTTGAAAAAAATTTGCAGTTGCCTGTTTGAATATATTTCTTGTTGTTCCTCTTCTATACGTTGCTGATGTATAAAAAATCAAAAGAAAAAAAAATGAAATTTATTTATTTCAAAAATTTTCAAAGTATGGGGTAAAATTTACCCCACGATATCATTACGGTAGATGTCAATGACAGTGTCAATCCAGTGTTAAAGAAGGCTCAAGAGACAAATTGACCAGCTAAACGACTAAAGGGCAAAAAATATATTCCAAAGTAATATGTGCCAATATTGATTTGCTCCTTCCAAAATGGTTGTTATCATTATTGGGGTGTTTTCTCCTCAGTTTCCTGGGGTGAATTCTTTCGGGGGCTATTGCCAAACGAAGAAACCTTTTCATTTTATTAATTTTTTCTTTGTTTTTATGTATCTTATCAGGGCATTTCGTCTTTAATCAATTCCTCCGAGATTTTTAACTAATTTCTAGCTGTAACTGTGGTCTTTGGGATGAGTCCATTAGCCGATATAATAATAGCTGTTATCCTTGCGGTATCAATCTTATACAGATCTTTCACCTCTATGGCCAAGTCCTGGTATTTTCCTAGCTTCTCGGCATAAGATTTCCGAATATTCTCATCATTCGGGACAGCGATATCAATAATATCAGTTCTTTTATTCCCTTTTTCAACGATAAGAATGTCCGGTTTATTGAGATGGACAGTTCGATCCGTCAGCATCGCTCATTTATTTTTATTATTATTTGTATTATAAATAATCACTTATTTTTATTATTATTTATATTATAAATAATCACTTATTTTTATTTTTATTTGTATTATAAATAATCACTTATTTTTATTTTTATTTTTATTATAAATAATCACTTATTTTTATTATTATTTGTATTATAAATAATCACTTATTTTTATTATTATTTGTATTGTAAATAATCACTTATTTTTATTATTATTTGTATTATAAATAATCACTTATTTTTATTATTATTTGTCTTATAAATAATCACTTATTTTTATTATTATTTATATTATAAATAATCACTTATTTTTATTATTATTTGTATTATTAATAATCACTTATTTTTATTATTATTTGTATTATAAATAATCACTTATTTTTATTATTATTTGTATTATAAATAATCACTTATTTTTATTATTATTTATATTATAAATAATCACTTATTTTTATTTTTATTTGTATTATAAATAATCACTTATTTTTATTTTTATTTTTATTATAAATAATCACTTATTTTTATTATTATTTGTATTATAAATAATCACTTATTTTTATTATTATTTATATTATAAATAATCACTTATTTTTATTATTATTTGTATTATAAATAATCACTTATTTTTATTATTATTTGAATTATAAATAATCACTTATTTTTATTTTTATTATTAATAATCACTTATTTTTATTATTATTTGTATTATAAATAATCACTTATTTTTATTATTATTTGTATTATAAAATAATCACTTATTTTTATTATTTTTTATATTATAAATAATCACTTATTTTTATTTTTATTTGTATTATAAATAATCACTTATTTTTATTTTTATTATAAATAATCACTTATTTTTATTATTATTTGTATTATAAATAATCACTTATTTTTATTATTATTTATATTATAAATAATCACTTATTTTTATTATTATTTGTATTATAAATAATCACTTATTTTTATTATTATTTGAATTATAAATAATCACTTATTTTTATTTTTATTATAAATAGTCACTTTTTTTTTTTTTTTTTTTTTTTTTTTTTTTTTTTTTTTTTTTTTTTTTTTTGTGTGCATCTGCTGCCAAGGCCATTAGCACACACCCAATTCAATCTATTAGAATTGTTTCATATTATGTTTTAACAAAATATATACCTATGTGTGTTTTATATTATTAGTTCCGTTTTAGACAAATGTCGGAAATAAAGTAAAACCTATGAACTAAATCTAAACAAATATTTACACTTGTAGTTATATACAGAACGTAGTTCCGTTTGAAACATATATAGGAACTAACCTTACACCTAAACCTAAACCTAAACTTAAATAATTACACATCTACTTATATACAGAAGGTAGTTCCATTTGAAACATATGTAGGAACTAACCTTACACCTAAACCTAAATCTAAACCTAAACCTAAACTTACATATTTACACATCTACTTATACACAGAAGGTAATTCCATTTGAAACATATATAGGAACTAACCTTACACCTAAACCTAAATCTAAACCTAAACTTAAACCTAGAATTAATAAATACCTATTTACACTAATATATCACATAAAATCACACACACTCAGATTAAAATTATACTCATACAATAAATACAATCACACAATAAATACATTCACACAATAAATGCAGACACTCTATACATGCTGATTTATAACACAGTTACTCATTGTTATAAATGAAAATAAATATTTATGCGTTTATTCGTTATATAAGACTATACAGTTTAATATCTCGAAGAAAATTAGTTACTCTTTTCACTGATTCTTCCCTTCTGTCTAACAGGTCATTAAGATTATTAGGTAGTCGATGCCGTCTCCTAGCATCTTGGAGAGCCGGGCAGTCCACCAGAATGTGCCGGACATCCAGTAGGCCATCGCAGTGCTCACACTGAGGACGGCGTCGGCCCACGAGATGATGCCCATGGGTCAGTCGGGTGTGGCCTATTCTAAGTCGGGTCAAAACAACATCATCACGCCTGTTGGTTTTGTCAGCAGTGCTCTTGTTCATTACAGAAGCCTGAATATTTTTCAAAAAAAGCTCTTTGTTATTATACTCATCTTGCCATTTTTCTTGCACCAAAGTTTTCAATAATCGTTTGCAATCATTTATGTGTAGTGGGGGTGTCGAAACGGGGCTCATGCGAGCAGCCAGCTTTGCTAGGTAATCTGCTTTTTCGTTCCCCTCAATGTAAGAATGGCCTGGGATCCACAGAAATGTCACTTTATTTTTCCTTTCCTCTATGTCCCATACTAGCTGATGGATTTCCAGTAATAACGGGTCCCTGGGGAATTTATCCTTTAATGATGCAAGAGAACTATATGAGTCCGTACACAGAACAATATTTCCATCTTCGAGGCCACCGTAATGCTCAAGAGCTAATTTTATTGCTAACATTTCCGCATGATACGCACTAGTATTTCGATGAAGAGGTGCCGAGATTTGTTTTTCACTGTTTATAAATATGCCACATCCGGCTCCATCCTCCGTCTTAGAACCGTCTGTGAAGATCTTAATATTCTGTTCATATTTCTCCATTCTTTCCAGGAATAAACACTTGTAAACTGAAGGAGAGGTATTCTTTTTGCTTAGACGAGACAGTGTGAGGTCTATGTGAAGGTCTGGGAGTACCCATGGACTAACAGCTGGTTGCCGAATCTCCATTAGGTTCTCCCAGGTCCCGCTGTAAGAGAGCATGATTTCTTTTGCTCTCACAACTAAAGGCCTGGTTACAGAGCGTTTCTGACGGTACATATCTAGTGTCGTATCGTCATTAACGATTTCTCGGAGAAAGTGGTTGATCTTTGTGCGTAAAGACGATACATAAGTTAGCATCATCTGGTTTCTCCTGTGTTCTGGCGGAATATGACCTGCTTCTACATAAATAGAGTCCAATGGGCTTGTGCGGAACGCACCAATCGCAACTCGCAGCCCCGCATTGTACAGCCTGTCCAGCTGGCGGAGCCACGACTTGCGTGCTGATCCGTATATGCCACACCCATAGTCAATCCTCGACCTAATTAGAGCATCAAACATCCGTAATAAAATATATTTTTCGGCTCCCCACTGCAATCTAGAGAGAATTTTGAGAACATTGAGAGAAGATTCACACCTTTTTATAACATAATTGATGTGATGTCTCCACCTTAACTGTGCATCCATTATTAGGCCAAGAAATTTATGATTGTCCTTGAAAGATACCCCACAACCACCCAAAGTAAGTTTTGGAGGGTTGTGTGGCCTTCGAAGTCTACAGAAATGAATAGCTACAGTTTTTTCGGAAGAGAATGTGAATCCTCGCTTAGTTGCAATGGCATTTGTCGTATTAATAGCTTTCTGTAATTTATGGGCTTCACAATCTTCGGCTGTATGCGTATGAAAAAGGGCCAGATCGTCGGCATAAAGTGATCGACCAATCTCTGGTTCTATGCTGTCAGCGATGCCATTGATTGCAACAAGAAACAGGGTTACACTTAGGATGGATCCTTGGGGTACTCCGGTTTCCTGCACCTTCTTGGATGATAAAGTGTCTCCAATTCGTACTCTAAAAGTCCTTTCTTCGAGGAAACTCTTTAGGAATAAAGGCAATATACCTTTAAACCCCCATTCACTGAGGCGTCGGAGAATATCATATCTCCATGCCCTGTCGTAAGCCTGTTTCATGTCGAAAAAAATGGCAGTAACATGCTGACGAGAGCAAAAGGCATTTTGGATATGGTGCTCTAATAATGCTAGTTGGTCCTGGGTGGAAAATCCTTGTCTAAATCCCGCTTGATACTTCGATAAAAAATTATTTTTCTCCAATTCATGAACGATCCGATAATTCACCATGGCCTCCAGAAGCTTTCCCATACAGCAGAGAAGTGATATGGGCCTGTAGCTTCCGGGATCCATGGGGTCTTTACCGGGTTTCAGAATTGGGATGATGATAGATTCCTTCCAAGCAGTAGGGTATTCTCCATTGGTCCAGAGTAAGTTGTACAACTTAAAAATGAATTCTTTCCCTGCATCTGGTAGGTTGGTTATTATTTCATACGGTAAGCCATCACAGCCTGGGGATGTTTTCTGAGAAGAAGCCTGGAGTGCCCTATCCATTTCTTGCATAGTAAAAGGGGTATTATACGAGTAGTCACTTGTGGCATCGTCAACTGGTCCGAAGTTTAGAGTAAATTTTTCTTCGTTTGCTTTGATGACCTGGAAGTCTTTCGAGTAAGCTGATTGGCCAAACGAAAAGCAAAAATAGTCAGCGAAGACGTCAGCAACACCTTGCGGATCGCTAACGTACGCGCCTGCATTTAGCAATATAGTATTTTGACTTTTAGATGTTCTTCCAGAAATTGCTCTTATTTTACTCCAAACTTCGGACGGAGACGCATCTCGAGTTATCATACTTACATAAGAAGCCCAGGACTCTCTCTTTTTCTTGAGTTTCATTCGTCTTTCTAATGCCCTTGCCTTTTTAAAGGCGATTAAGTTTGCCTCAGTAGGATATCGTTTAAAGCGATTAAACGCACTCTTTTTGCTTCTGTTAACGGCCCTACACTCCTCATCCCACCAAGGAACCGGAATTTTTCCTGTATGAGATGAGGTGCGAGGGATCGCCTTTTCTGCTGCATTATTAAGAGACTTCAATAACATTTGAAGTGCCTCATGTGCAGAATGACTGAAGGGAGGGGAGACAAACAATTCTCGGAATTTTTCCCAATTTGCCTTCCTTATATTCCATTTCGTAGGTTTCCTGAATTCGTTGTATCTCCCAGCTTGGCTAACCAATATAGGGAAGTGATCAGAGCGGTGAAGATCATCCACAACAGTCCACGAGAGGTGCCTCAACATTGGAGTACTAGCGATTGTTAAATCTATAGCGTCCAGGTTCCCTGAAGATTCAGTGAAATGGGTGGGCCTTCCATCATTTAGAAAAACTAGGTCCAACTCCTCTATCATCGAATATAGTTGGCGTCCTTGAGGTGAAGTTCTCCGTGAGCCCCATGACACATGATGTGTGTTTAAATCTCCAAAAATTATTACTGGAGGAGGCAACTGTTCTATCATGATCTTCACATCTCCAATGCAGTATCCTCTGCCGTCTGGGAGATACAACGAACACAGCGTAGCGGAGATTGGGGTCTCCAATCGCACAGCGACAGCCTGCAAATCAGTGTTTATAGGTACTTCCTTTGCTCCTAGGTTCTCCATTGTGTACAGAGCCACTCCACCGTGACTCCGCCCACTTTGGAGAACACGAGGTTCTTTATGGGCACACTTGTAACCTCTCAATGGCCGGGCTGTACCTTCAGGAAATTTAGTTTCCTGAAGAGCCACAACCAATGGCTTATATGTTTGCATAAGAAAGCGTAATTCGTCACTATGTTCGACAAAACCTCGGATATTCCATTGTAGAAAATTATTAAATAGCATGTTGGGATCATATTAATTTTTTTTTTCCGACTCTGTAATTACATTCTTTGGCCCTCGCTTCTTTCCTTTGGGCCAACCTTTTTTTCTTTTGCCATTGAACAACGTATATGGCCCGCCACCGCCATCATCCTCCTGGTCCTCAGGGCCTTCAGCCCCGGGGCTTGAAGGAAGAGATAGCGGGGTGTCTCTTTCGTTTTCCTCAGTTTTACGGGGAGTTTGTCTCCCCGATTGCTTTTCTTCATCCACCAAAGCAGATGAAGTAGAGGGGGAAGGAGGAGGAGGGAGTATAGGAGATGGGATTGGGAGTGATGTAGGAGGGGGTGGATAAGGGTTGGAGGGGAGTGGAATAGAGTTACTGGTAGATTTGGGGACAGATTTGGTAGTCAATTTTCTAGCATGTGTCTCGTTTTGTACAGCACTGGAGTAACTTCCCCTCCAGGCATATGACGCACTGTTGACCAATACACGAGCTTGTTTAAATGTAATGTCTTTAATTTCGGAACGTAATTTTTGTATTTCTAATTCAATTTTGTATTCTTGACAGTCCTTTGAGCGGGCGTTATGAGGTCCGTCACAATTGGGACATTTGGGTTCAGCCGGACAGGGATTGGGGCTGTGTACCGCATAACCGCAGACACAAATCTCTACGGTTGACCGACATCTTACTGCCGAATGTCCAAATTTCTGACACTTATAGCACCGCAATGGAGGTGGAACGTATGGTCTCACTTTAAGTTTATAGAAAGCAGCCTGGATACTGGAAGGGATCTCAGGTCGATCAAAAGTGAGCATCACGCTTCCAGTAAATTGTGCTACATCTTCTGCTCCGTTCACAGATGACGCCCTGGTCTTTCAAACCTTCTAATATTTCTTCATCGGTGCAATGCTCGAAATCAAAACAGGTTATCATACCTTTGGATGAGTTTAGTGTTTTATGCAGTTCTGCTTTAACACTAAATTCACCCAGGGATTCTGTCTTAATTAATTTGTCACTTTGCACCTTGCTAGACGCCTCAATCAATAAGGAACCGTTAGGAATTTTACTAATTCCAATGACTGTCCCGAACTCTTGTAATATTAATTTGTTAATAAGAAACGGGGAGACTTTGGAAAATGTTTGTCCATCCGTTCTACTAAGTACGACAAATTTTGAAAATTTGACTTCTTTAGGACTTAATACTTCGAGTAACCTTTTCCTTCCTCTTTTGGTCCTCTTCTTCTCGGGTGACCTTGAAGGCGTTAAATACGGCTCCAAAGTAAAGCGAGAAGCAGAGATTTGTCCCGTAACACTTTCATTAACCAGTCCATGGCTTTGAGCCGACCCTGTCGATTCAATGCCAAGAACCTGGATATCACTCGTTTCCTTACCGCCCTTTGTGGGGGTAATGGTTGGTTTTCCAAAAACAATTGTGCGGTCCGTTTCCATGCCGAGGTCTCCCAGAGGGGCCTGCTTTCCCTCTGAGTTATCCATTAAAAGCAATCCGGCTATATTGTTATTGCTGGTTGTAGGGAGACTATGTTTTGGTGACTCAGACCCCTAATCCTCGTCACCGAGTCTGCTGGTGGGGCTGCCACCTAGGCCGGCAGACCGGCACAGTTCCTCCCGAAGGAGAGGATCCATTCAGCAGGGCAGGTGTCCCTGCCTCATCACGGATCCCCGCCTCTGCTTTTCGCCGTCCTTATGGGTCACCAAAAGAACGTTGCCCAGGGGGTACCACGGGGAGGAAAAGCAGTAGGCGTTGACGGGAATCAGGTATACTAGGAGGTGCTAAGCAGTGGAATAGGGCACTATAGCTTAGCAGAGCTCCCAAAAGAAGTCGGACGGCTCCCATATCCGCACGTCCGCTCCAGCAACCCTTTAGCCCGCCCATCTACCCCCCAAATAATCACTTATTTTTATTATTATTTGTATTATAAATAATCACTTATTTTTATTATTATTTGAATTATAAATAATCACTTATTTTTATTTTTATTATAAATAATCACTTATTTTTATTATTATTTGTATTATAAATAATCACTTATTTTTATTTTTATTTTTATTATAAATAATCACTTATTTTTATTATTATTTGTATTATAAATAATCACTTATTTTTATTATTATTTGTATTATAAATAGTCACTTATGTTTATTATTATTTGTATTATAAATAATCACTTATTTTTATTATTATTTGTATTATAAATAATCACTTATTTTTATTATTATTTTTATTTATATTATTTTATTTTGTTTTTATTTTAAATAAAATATCTTGAGGAAGTTCATTGGTATGTCTCGGTCACGTGTACCTTTAGTGGCTGCTCTAACAAATTGTGCCCAAAATATATCAACTTTCTGTTTCATGACGAAAGCTCACTGAATCAAAAGAAAAGGTCTTCAATTGGTTCACAATGAGTACTATTTAATGGAATGGAATGTACAACATGATTGGCTATTATCCTGATGTTTGTTTGGAAAGCTATTCCACTAACATCACCGGTTGAAGCCTCTTAGCTGTCAAGGGTACGTCAGTTTGATGGAGAAGTCCAATATATCTCTCGATACTATAATTATGGAAGTATTCTCCCAACGAAACGTAATCAACCAGTAGTTTTCATTAGCCTAACAGGAATAATCAATGTATTTTTGTTATTTTTTAGCACTTTACGAGAAATTAAGTTATTGGGGATGCAATTATTTTAATTAAGTTAAATATAATTATTATGATTAGCACATTTCTTTTGTTGTTATAGCTGAATTTCTTATTGTGCCTAATATTAAACTACTTAAAATTTGTTAAGACTCTTTTATCTTGTAGAAATCTATGTGATATTCTTCTTTATTGCAAAAAAAGGCTGACTCGCAGGAACTACGTCATCTTAGCACGGTTCTGCTCATATCTCTAGTGCTATTAGTAAAGGAATAGCAGCAGTTATTGGTGGGGTTCGATCTTTCCTGAAAAATGTAAATTAAAATCTTCGTGGACGGTAAAACTAAAATAAAGCAAGCAAAAATTTATGATTTTTTCAGCAAGGGAATTCGAACGGAGAAGGACAAAGATATATTGAGGGAAAGCACAACGCCATATAATAATCATATTTATGAACAATTAGGCAGAAAAGGATGTAAGTTTTTAAAAGATCAGAATACAGAACCATGCCGTTATTTTGGCTTCAATTATAACCCAATAATTTCCAACAAAATAAGACATATATGTAAAGATATAGGCAGGATATCTTGGAAATATGACAACAGAATAAAAAATAGCTTTAGTCATATTAAAGATAAATTAAAATTAAAAGAAACTAAATACAATATCTACAAAATTAACTGCAATAGTTGCAATAAATCATAAATAGGGGAATCGGAACAGTTACTTAGAAAACGAATTAAACAGCATGCGCAAAGTATTGATAAAGGAGAGAATAAGACAGCGTTGGCTTATCATGCTATAAAATATAAACATAGTTTTGATTTTGAAAATATTAGCACATTAGGTAAAGAAAGAAATAGATTGAAAAGAAGAATAAAGGAAAATATCCATATCATAAGAAATAGGAAAAAAGTGGTAAATAAAAAAACGGAAATACTACATTTAAATACTATTTTTATTAACTTATTTGACAAAAAGTAAAATTATGTTTTTATTTTGAAGGTGGGAAGATGGTTTTAATTGTTAGGACTATATTTCTTCTGGAAATTCATTTTTAAACATTTTTAAAGGTATGACATATCGATTATCGATCAGCTGTTTATTTTTCGCCATATTGAATTCTTTCAGACCATGATCATTCTAGACGTGGCCGTACTGGTGGAAGGTTATCCTCCTCAGGTGTAGGCTGTAAGTTTTATTTTTGTAATTTTTTCCCCTGAAGAGGCACCAATAAAGGTGTGAAACATGTAGGAATGAAATAAAGTTGGTGATACTGAGTGTTGAAGATTTTATTTGTTCACCTTCCGCCTAACACGAAGATAAGAATATTGAGAAAAGGGTCAGTTGAAGAATAATTATAAAATAAAATCTCGAAGAGAAAATAGATTTAATGCGCCACTACAGGAAACTGACAGTATCATGGCGACTTCCCCACCGAACTCGAAAACGTAAGCGTTGCGAATTTCGCTTCCGGTGGACGGATTCTGTTGGTTAACGAACTTGACCCTTCAAATTAGACGGAAGATTTTTGTACCAAATTTCATCAAAATCGGACTATTTGTCTGGCTAGAGAGTGAACAGACAAATACATATATAAATATATATATATATATACACAAACATATATATATATATATATATATATATATATATATATATATATACAAATTTGAACTACCGTTATATTATTGATCCATGGGATCTGAAACTTGAAATTTTTGTGTCGGCACTTCCGGATTGCTTTATGAGGTGAACCTGATAAGCGGGTTTCCTCCCTATGGAGGGAGGGAGGAACCGTGCTAAAAAATATTACATCAATAAAATTCATCTCTCAATTCATTATACACACAAGGAATAACCTCCTTAATAGAGTTTGTTGGTGTATTATGGCGTATGGAATATTTATGAGGTGAACCTGATAAGCGGGTTTCCTCCCTATGGAGGGAGGGAGGAACCGAGCTAAAAAATATTACATCAATAAAATTCATCTCTGAATTCATTATACACCCAAGGAATAACCTCCTTAATAGAGTTTGCTGGTGTATTATGGCGTATGGAATATTTATGAGGTGAACCTGATAAGCGGGTTTCCTCCCTATGGAGGGAGGGAGGAACCGAGCTAAAAAATATTACATCAATAAAATTCATCTCTGAATTCATTATACACCCAAGGAATAACCTCCTTAATAGAGTTTGTTGGTGTATTATGGCGTATGGAATATTTATGAGGTGAACCTGATAAGCGGGTTTCCTCCCTATGGAGTTAGGGAGGAACCGAGCTAAAAAATATTACATCAATAAAATTCATCTCTGAATTCATTATACACCCAAGGAATAACCTCCTTAATAGAGTTTGTTGGTTTATTATGGCGTATGGAATATTCATTCATTTTATAGTATTCATTTTATAGTATTCATTTTATAGTATTCATTTTATAGTATTCATTTTATAGTATTCATTTTATAGTATTCATTTTATAGTATTAGTTTTATAGTATTCACCTGGTTTTAGAGAGTTTGGGATAACGCTATTTTGTAACCTTTTAAACGTCTCGGAGTAGACCCAGTCCACTCTCTGGTATTATATTGTAGTTATGGTACTCAGTGTTGGGCAAAACTAACGTTAGTAAACTAAACTAACGGTAGTTTTCTCTAACTGAAACTAAACTAATGTTGTATTTTTAGTTTTAGTTTTAGTTTAGTTTTAGATTTGTATAATTATTAATCACGTGGACTCCGTTTTTAGTATGGTAATTAGTTTAGTTTAGTAATAGAGACCTAAATTTGTGATTTTAGTTTAGTTTTAGTTTTTAGTTTACTAATTTAGTTTATCAAAGAACATATGTTTGCAAATTACGAGAAAAAGCCACAATTTCTTATTCTTAAGCAAGTTCTATTAGTTTTAATAATTTACTTAAGTATCGAAATAACATGTCATTTATATTAATTCATGTTATTTTAGTAAAACTAAACTAAACTAAAGCTTTAATTTAGTTTTTAGTCAATTGCCAAAGATTTAGTTTTAGTTTTAGTTTAGTTAGAATCCATTAATTAGTAAAATTTTAGTTTTAGTTTTTTCTTTTAAGTTGCAATTTTTAGTTTAGTTTTAGTTTATTCCAAAAAGTGAATTTATTTATAATTTTAGTTTTAGTTTTTAGTTTTGCCCAACATTGATGGTACTTACGTATTAGCATCAACGGAGGTTAAAGATCCGGCTCTCACAGATCTGGATCATGCGGCAATTGAGTTGTTGCCAATATGGCTACGGGATTATGAACGATTTGGGTTGACTAGAGTTTCAATATAAACTTGGGTTAATGGCATAATTGCTATGCGTTTCCGCTCGCTCAAGGTTATATCGAAACTGTAGTCAATCCAACTCGTTGGCAATATCAACCCCACTCGTCAATCTCATTACCGGAGCTCCTTCCTACGGAGGGAGGGAGGAACCGCGCTAAAAGTACATTTTTATTTATTTTTTTTTTTATTTTTATTTATTTATTTATGAGCGACCGTAACTAAGGCGACTCGCTCAGAACAAAAATTACATATATAATATACATACGAAAATTACATCTAATTAAATACAATCTTATTTTACACATTTTTGCCCAAATATACAAATTGAAATTTATATACACATCTATTTATAAGAGAATACAATAATACAATATACTTGAATATATGAAAAATCAATATTATAATAATGCATAAAGTTTATACAAATAATCAATTAATTTGGTTAAAGGAGGTTTCACACTCCTTTTAGTTTTATATTGTCAAATGTAAGATTTTAGTATAGTACGGCTGTATAGTTTTAACATTTTAAGACAAATAAAATACATACACATATATGTGTGTATGTCCTGTTATAATTTGTTCATGTTTAATTATAATTATAATTTGTTTAGAAGGTTGGTCTTGTTGAGGTAGTTCAGTATGTTATCTATATATTTGCTTCCATCGCCGAGTAATTCAGTCATATTGTAAGGTAAGTCGTAGTTTTGTCGCTGTAAACATTCAGTAAGTATGTGCTTTATAGTCAGCGGTGTGTTACACTGTGTACATGTCGGTCTGTCCTGTCTTGTCATGAGATAAGAGTGTGTCAGTCGGGAAGTACATTTAAAATCACTAAAAAAAGTCACTAAAAAAAAATCACTAAAAAAAGTCACTAAAAAAATCACTAAAAAAAGTCACTAAAAAAAGTACATTTAAAATCACTAAAACCTAGTACTGAAAACTTTGAATCATTACAGTAGTTTTTTTGTTTTATAAATTTATTAGACATTATGACTAGTAATTAAGTTGAACCTTGATGGCTGCAGTATTCGAGCAAGTGTTTGCCGCTAGTTCCCGTTCCTAGTCATTAATTATACAAACTCCTAGCGGCTTCATTAGTTATATATTTCATCAATCATTGTTTCCCGGGGTAATCACAGCTACTGGTAATTTCCCCAGTAGGCCTGCGGGCTTCGATCCGTGTGCCGAATGTAGCAAACAAACAGGCCTGGTTAATATGCAACTTCAGAAGGCTATATTTCGCACAGAATTCGCTTCTGTCAATATTATTTAATTTTAGGAGCTTCGTAACTAGGCAATTTTCTCCTTTAAATTCATTATTGCAATGTGACATTTAAAACTAAAGTTCTGAAAATTACATAAAAATAATTTCAAGTAAATTGCAAATAATATAAAGATTAATACAACAATAGTTATTTTCATCACTAGTACCAAAAGTGGTTGTTTTCGGTGCGCGGTAGATTTTAACGCACGAGGCGTCGCCGAGCGCGGAAATTAGACCAAGTACCGAAAACACACTTTTGGTACGTGTTATGAACAATGCTTTTAATTATACTGCTCATACTTGAGTACATTAAAACCCTTTTATATTTCATTAATAACTTAACAACACTCCGTGAGCACTTAACACTCCGTGCCAAAGGTCGTGGGTTCGATTCCCACTAGGGGTGGTGGCTTTTCTTTCGAAAAAAAGAAAAGGCATCACCCCTATCCTGGCAAGAAAAGGGTGGTAACCTATAGATAACCCGTCTTAAAATTCATTGTTAATAATAAATGGACGTAAAAATTAAAAAAAAAATAATAATAATAACTTAAAGATACAGTAAAAGAAATTGAATTTACACCTTTTTTTCATTTGAAAAAAAAAAATCTGTTTATTAACCTATAATAGAAGAAAAGTACTTATACGCTTATATTAATATTTACAGTACAATTCTGATTATTCATTATATTAAAACCTTTGTTTGGCATTGCCTTTTGGAATACAGATAACTTTTGATTAAAGGAATTATTTTCCATTTCTGGCTCATCTCTAAAAAGGTCGTCAACAGTCCAAACATCATCCGCAGACGTTGACTCTTTTACTGATAAATCAGAAGAACCTCCAGAACTTTTTTTCGGGAGACCCCCAAACAGCTTCCGGAACACCTCAATTTTTCGGGCAGTCGATTCTTCTATATAACCTTCGGCTACGCTTGAAGACTGCCATCCCCCATGTCTTCTTAATGTGAGAAGGTCTCCACCACCCTCCACTAGAATAGTTGCCGAAGACCTTCTAAAAGAATGCCCAGTATAGCTGTGAGGGTTTTCTAGATTAAGAAATTTTGCTACCTTTTTTGGAACAGAAGAAATAGTATGGCAACCCACATGCTGAGCAACACACTTTCCATTACGGTAGCCGATGAAAAACCTTCCACTTTTCATGCGCGAAGGACGTAATGCTTTATACTTTCGATATAATTCACATGGGTCAAAGTAACAGTCATCATTTGAAATAATAAATGTTCTGGATTTATGATTTTTTCCCGCTTTAAGAAACACAAGTAAAAATTTCCCGTTGTCATTTATGTCGCCTGTTTCCAATCTCAAGCTGCCCCGAATATCCCAAAAGGTAAAATCACTTTTGTTAACAACCACTCTTTGTCAGAAGCTTCAAGACTAACTTGGGTAATACTGAAGGAGAGTGTCCTCAGCACCGATTTTCTTCAAAATTTGCACTATAACGTATTTTGATGCACTAAACACGAATCCGTTGAAAAAAAAAGTTGCTCGCAACTAGGAAAGAAGTTATTAAGCACTAAAGTTCACTGTTATGGAGGTTATAAAAGACGGGGTAAACAGCTTATATGTAAACACGCACCTGCGCAATAGTCCTTAATGACGAAGTGTAATTGAAATTTAGACTCACCTGTGGTAGCTGACTTGGTCGTAAGCTGAGCGCTTTAGGGCATACGTGCTATGCGTTTCCGCTCGCTCAAGCAAACATCAAAACCCCTAGTCAATCCAACTCGCAGAAATGAAAAGAATTCTATGGCCCAAAAGTCATCCAAGGCATTCTTCCCTAATCTTCATAACAGTGAAATTTTTTTTAAAATAACTTCTTTCCTAGTTGCGAGCAACTTTTTTTTTCAACGGATTCGTGTTTAGTGCATCAAAATACGTTATAGTGCAAACTTTGAAGAAAATCAGTGCTGAGGACACTCTCCTTCAGTTTTACCAAAAAAACCTTCGCATTTAACTAGGAAAGAAGTTATTAAGCACAAAAGTTCACTGTTGTGCAGGTTATGTGAGCTAATGTAAAAAACTAAATTTGTGACGACTTTAAGGCATACATGACTTTAAGGCATAAATGACGACTTTAAGGCATACATGCTATGCGTTTCCGCTCGCTACGCTCGCTCAAGAAGATAACAAAACCCCAGTCAATCAAACTCGCTAAAATTAATAGAATATAATATTAAGCACTAAAGTTAGGAAGGTTATAAAACTAGGCGTCGTCAGCGTATTTGTAAACACGCGCATGCGCAGATATGTAACATTGGGAAACAGAGAACTCTCATTTGAAATGTTCAGAAACCATTTATTCCAAAATATTGTTAACTTTAAGGGCATCCTCACCCGTCGCCACCTATCGCTTAAGGGCATACGTGCTATGCGTTTCCGCTCGCTACGCTCGTTCAAGAAGATAACAAAACCCCAGTGAATCCAACACGCTAAAATTAATAGCTCTCATAAGCTGCATAACAGTGAACTTTAGTGCTTAATAACTTCTTTCCTAGTTGAATGCGAACATTTTTTTTAGCGGATTCGTGTTTAGTGCATCAAAATACGTTATTGTACAAAATTTGAAATAAATAGGTTTGGAGGGCGTGAAACTGCATTTTTACCCAGCTAAATCCCTTGCTTTATATGAAAAGGAATACAAGAGATTTCGTTACTGTCTAGAAAGAAGAAATGTTCGGGTTGTGTGTGATTAAGTTATGCTTGTTTATCTCTCAGAAATGGCAAAAATCTTAAAGCCACCTATTTTATGGTCAAAATATTCGATGATAAAAAGTTGTTTATCTCTTAAAGAAAATATAAATGTAAATAATTTCCAAAAGTCTGTTGCATTTTGGAAACTTAATAGTGTTGGCTACACGGCGAAGAAGTCCAAAGTTTTGACGGCAGATGAAGTAAACAAGTTAGGGTAAAACTGAAGGAGAGTGTCCTCAGCACCGATTTTCTTCAAAGTTTGCACTATAACGTATTTTGATGCACTAAACACGAATCCGTTGAAAAAAAAAGTTGCTCGCAACTAGGGAAGAAGTTATTTTAAAAAAAATTTCACTGTTATGAAGGTTAGGGAAGAATGCCTTGGACGACTTTTGGGCATAGAATTCTTTTCATTTCTGCGAGTTGGATTGACTAGGGGTTTTGATGTTTTCTTGAGCGAGCGGAAACGCATAGCATGTATGCCCAAAAGTGAAAGTTTACGACCAAGTCAGCTACCACAGGTGAGTCTAAATTTCAATTACACTTCGTCATTAAGGACTATTGCGCAGGCGCGTGTTTACATATAAGCTGTTTACCCCGTCTTTTATAACCTCCATAACAGTGAACTTTAGTGCTTAATAACTTCTTTCCTAGTTGCGAGCAACTTTTTTTTTTCAACGGATTCGTGTTTAGTGCATCAAAATACGTTATAGTGCAAATTTTGAAGAGAATCGGTGCTGAGGACACTCTTCTTCAGTATTACCGAAAAATTAATTAAACCATATTAAACCAAAGAGAACAAATTATTGATAAGAATTCGTACATCTGTGCGCACTAAATTCATCTTGATAAGGAGAAAAAAACAATATTTTTTGATTATTTTGTGTTCTTCCACTTTATTCCAGGTCCCAGCCTGTGTTCTTCCAGTTACTTCTTAATGTCTCTCTCTGCCTTCGCCACCTTTTTATCTGTTGGATTTTTTTTTCGGAGTCACTGCCATCTTAGCTGCACATTCAGGGGCATTATCTCCTAGAGTAGGAAGATCTAAGTGAATATCACTATCTGCCGAAAGGGATTCTGAAGCGTCCAGTGATTCTATCAGTTCTAATCTTGCAGCACTTTTCTGCAACTTTGTCAATTTCAAGTCCAAGTCCATATCCGTAAGTTAATCTGGCAAAATTAGAATCAAATATTCTCAACATTTACTATTATATTATCAATATTTGAAAAGGATCTGCGCCATATCTGCGCGCTACCCTTCTTAACCCTCCTGTCATTTGGAAAGGTTTAACGGTCAATATTATCATTTGGTGAAAAATGTTGCAACCTACATCAATGACATCTTCGAAAAAAATGAAATTTTAGGCACCACAATGTATAGAAAACTAAAAGTAGACTCGAAGCAAATAATGCACTCAATCTTTTCCACCGAATTCCGATACCTAGCTCTTGAAATATTTCTCAACTGCTTATCTTGTTTTACTTTAATGCTTATTTTAATGCTAATTTAAATTTAAAAAAACCTACCAATTAAAAATTTAGGATTAGACCAAAAAAATAGGCTAGCAGGAACTGCATCATCTTAGCGCGGCTCCGTTTATATCTATAGTGCTATTAGTAAAGGAATAGTAGCAGTTATTGGTGGGGTTTGATTTTTCTGTACATTTTCACATGTTCGCCATGAAAAGAAGCAGACGCAAGCAAAGCGAGATAGCATTATTGCTAGGAAGATGGGACGATAGCAGTGCTGTAGCCTCCCTTAGGAGAAGGTTACTTATCAATTATTTCGGACACGTCTGTTCGAATCCAATATCTTCTCTTCATCCAGACGTTTTCTCCTAGAAGGCAAGTCTCCTTTCCAGTACTCATATCGTCCGTGACTTGTCGATTTCAAGAACACAGCCTGTATTTTCGACTAGCTGTACCTGTGACTTCGTCCAAGTGGATAGTGACTTAGGGCAGAATTTTTGGATTGATCTTTTGGTTTATTTTGGATTATAAACACCATCGTATGGGTATTTAACAGTACTACTTTTCTATACACGATATTAGATGTACAGCCATCGGGGATGAAGCATACAGGCTGCTAGGATTGCTAAAACATGACAGAGTCACTAAGCTGATCCCTTAGGGATTGTTAAACCCCAGTGTGTATAGAGTGTCTGACAAACAGCAGACAACAGACAAAAATTCTAAAAATCATTGTTTTGGGTACTATTGCGTTGATAAAGGCCCCCAATAGTATTTTTTCCTGCATATCTTCTGCAGTAGTATATAGTTTGTACAGACAGCGATCCATAAGAGGTTTATTATATATATATATATATATATATATATATATATATATATATATATATATATATATATTATATATAGTTTTATGGTGCCGTAAAATACATCAGCCAAGGCTTCAGGTCTATTTCTGATACCTGTAGGAATAAAAGTGGAAAAATAATTGAGGGCAAAACACTGGTTACTGATCGATGGGCAGAACATTTCAGTGAAATTTTGAGCATTGAGAATTCGAATGGTAACAAGGATGTTCTAGGACCAAATGTAAGTGAGACAGAGGATATAGAGCCCCCTGACATGGAATATGTTATAGAAGCAATGGATAAGTTAAAAAATAATAAAGCTGCGGGTGAGGATCTTCTAGTGGCAGAGTTCTTTAGACATAGTGGAGAAATTATTATGAATCCCCCCCCCTCCTCCCTAATACTTGGTATCTGGTGTGAAGAACAGATACCGAGAGACTGGGGCACTAGTTTAATATGTCCGATACACAAAAAGGGGGACAAACTTCACTGCGGGTACTATCGTGGTATTTCTTTGCTAAGTGTGGCTTACAAGGTCCTCTCGAATGTGATTTTGAAAAGGCTCAATGATTTTGCTGAAGTCATCTTGAAAGACTATCAATGCGGTTTTCGTCGGGGAAAGGGAACAACAGACCAGTTCTTTGTGATGCGGCAACTGTTTGAAAAGTGTTGGGAATATAAAATCTATCTACATATTCTTTTTATTGATTGCCGTCAAGCATTTGTTAGTGTAGACAGATCGAAGCTGCTTGATGCTCTGCAAGAATTTCAGATTCCACAAAAGCTCATCAGACTAATTAGTATGACCATGGCCAACAATGATGGAAAGGTTCTAGTCGGTGGGAAAGCAAGGAAGAGTCAAGTGAATAAACTAACAATAAAAATACTTTTATCCAGTTACTAAAATATCACTTTCCTCAACCAGGTATATTCTTAAACTTGGCAATGTTTTTTTTGTGCCGAAATTATCCTTAGAGAAAAACTAAATATTGCCAAGTTTAAGAATATACCTGGTTGAGGAAAGTGATATTTTAGTAACTGGATAAAAGTATTTTTATTGTTGTTTTTAAAGGTCAGTTGAAGTGTCTTTACTGTTCTTAGTAAGTAACTATGAGGTCTTCCAAGTAATGAACTTGGATATTTCTTTCTTGTATCATCTCTTGTATTGGCAAATATTTTTGGTTGAATTAATACACCAATTCACACTACTTTTTTGGAGTGTAGAATGATAAGGCGTTTTGGGCGGGTTTTAGGAGGGGAAATTTTTGAGGAAGGGAGTGTTTCTTTGCGGGGGCAGGAACTTGGCCTCTATTTCACATTTATGTTTTTTTGGGGATTTCCTATTTCTGTTGGTGTAAGCCAAGGTGATGCGCTGTCTGCAACTCTGTTCAATCTCGTGCTGCATAAGGTAGTTCAGAAGATTAACCTCACTGGAAATATTCTCTACTCAAGAAACCAGGTGTGTGCATATGCGGATGATATATGTCTGATAGCTCGCAGTGTCCCAGCACTTAAAGAGATGTTTGTTATTCTCAATGATGAGAGCAAAAAAATGGGGCTGAGAATCAATGAAGGAAAAACAAAATACATGACGACTAATAAAACAGGATGTAACTCCTTGGAATTCAAGGTGGAGGAATACAAATATGAACAAGTCGAAAGCTTTATCTATTTAGGTTCCGAATTGAATTTTCAGAATAAAATAATGCAAGAAGTTAGCAGAAGGATAATGGCAGCAAATCGTGCATATTTCGCTAACATAAAATTTTTCAAGTCCCCGTATTTGTCAAGAGGCTCAAAGACTCGACTTTATAAAACATAAATTAGACCAATTTTGACATATGGAGCCGAAACATGGACGCTTTCATCAATAGTGGAAAAGAAATTGGGCTCATTAGAACGGAAGATATTAAGAAGGATTTATGGCCCAATGTTTGATATCAACTCTCACTCATGGAGGCTCAGAAATAACGATGAGCTTTATAAGCTGTATGAAAGCGAAAATGTAAAACGTTTCATAAAAGCCCGACGTAGTGAATGGCTGGGACTTGTTGAAAGAATGCCACAAGACAGCATGCCGAGCAAAATATTGCATGGTAAGGTGATTGGAAGAAAGAGGAGGATCGGCCGACCACGAAGAAGATGGTTGGATAAGGTAGAAGAGGACCTGAGTAGGCTGGGTGTGTCAGGATGGAGAGACAAAGCAACTGATAGAGCTACTTGGAGTCTCATTGTCAAGGAAGCCAAGGCCCACCCAGGGCTGTAGAGCTACGTAAGAAGAAGAAGAATATATATATATATATATATATATATATATATATATATATATATATGTATATATATATATATATATATATATATATATATATATAACCTTAGAGCTTCAAGCGCAGACACTATTAGAGCTGAGCGCACTTACCACCAAATGTTTAATTTGCATATAACTAAACAGGTCGGTAAGTTTATGGTTTGAAGCGATTACTACTTTAGTAAAATTGTTGTTTTTCCCAGTTCCAACTTCATCAACTCAACCGACAGTGAACTACTAGCTTAGAACCAATTTTTTTTTTTTTTTTTTTTTTTTTTTTTTTTTTTTTTTTTTTTTTTTTTACGGCGCATCTACTTCTTGGTCATTAGCGCCGACATCCAGGGTGCAGCGAGGAATTTTCCCAGTGAGCCATGAGATGAGAAAATCCCTGCCGGAGGTGGGAATCGAACCCACCATCTCCCGCCTATGAATCCAGCGCGCTAGCCACTAGACTACGGGAGACCCCTCTTAGAACCAATTATGTAGAGTATACTCTATACCGCACATTTGTTTTGAATAAAACTTTAAAACGAACGGTTGTTCGCTCTGTATGTTGTAGCGTGTATCCTGCCTCATTTATTGGTTAGAGGGAGCGATGTATAAGTGAACGCCGGAGAATTTTATATATATGTATATATATATATATATATATATATATATATATATATATATATATATATAAACAATTATTCCCTATTTAATATTTAGTAAATACGATTGAAGATGATTAATTTGAAGATGTTTTCAAAACGGTTCCCTTTCAATTTCAAAATTATTTTCTTTTGGGATGTGCTATTATGAAGAAAGTCTATTTATAAAGAGTTTTGGTCGACAAGAACAATACTTCCTTGAGCAATAAGGTATTGTGTTTTATTGCTCGATTTGTGGAAAAATGGGAGCAGGGGGGCTCACCCCTTCAGCTCCGTTAGGTAAAACAAAATGATTTATGCTCGAAAGCCTTTGCATTTTTGACGAAACTACCGCTCGGAGCCTTAGAGAAGAACAGATGAGAATTTTTTTCATAGGAACATCTTCCTTGATATAGGCGTCCATTTGTCATTCCTTCCCTCTTGCCAACTTTACAAAACTTGACCTACTATCGTTAAGTTCCATTTCTTACAACTTATTGCTCTGTATATATTGTGTAAATATTTCATCTTTAATGCTGTTTTAATTTATACTAGCTGAATACCCGTGCTTCGTCACGGCTGATAAGTAGTTATTGTGTAACTATCTCATCTTTAATGCTGTTTTAATTTATACTAGCTGAATACCCGTGCTTCGTCACGGCTGATAAGTAGTTATTGTGTAACTATCTCATCTTTAATGCTGTTTTAATTTATACTAGCTGAATACCCGTGCTTCGTCACGGCTGATAAGTAGTTATTGTGTAACTATCTCATCTTTAATGCTGTTTTAATTTATACTAGCTGAATACCCGTGCTTCGTCACGGCTGATAAGTAGTTATTGTGTAACTATCTCATCTTTAATGCTGTTTTAATTTATACTAGCTGAATACCCGAGCTTCGTCACGGCAGATAAGTAGTTATTGTGTAACTATCTCATCTTTAATGCTGTTTTAATTTATACTAGCTGAATACCCGTGCTTCGTCACGGCTGATAAGTAGTTATTGTGTAACTATCTCATCTTTAATGCTGTTTTAATTTATACTAGCTGAATACCCGTGCTTCGTCACGGCAGATAAGTAGTTATTGTGTAACTATCTCATCTTTAATGCTGTTTTAATTTATACTAGCTGAATACCCGTGCTTCGTCACGGCTGATAAGTAGTTATTTTATTGCTTTTTATAATTTATCATCAAACTTACTATATAATTTTGTGTAGTTTATTATAGCACGGTTCCCGTCATACTATAAGTTATTCATCAATTGATAAGCAATCAAAGAGCAATGTTTCTTTACATTGGGGCGTTCCGGACCAGTGTCAAGAAACAGAAAACGTAGAAATAACCCGTTATCAAAAGGTTAGCAGTAACATCAGTTTTACCAATAATAATAACAAAATGTTTTTTGTAGAGAATTCAGTGAGATTTCGTGTGTTACCTTCCACTTACCATGATTTCTCAACCGTTTTTTGAGATATTTTGGAAAATATAAAAATACCCGAAAACCTTTGATATTAATGCATTTTTTTCTAATACTTCCTCCCCTCCAAACCAACTAAAATTTAAAAATCATACAGTAGATAAATGTCAATCGTGTAAAACAATCGGAAAAATCGTTTCATTCGTTTTCGAAAAATACGAAAACGTAAGCGCTATGGTTTTTTTCGCGTGAATTTCGCTCCAAAAGCCTTGTTCCGGTAGAGGGATTCTTGACCTTTCAAATTTCATAAAAATCGAACTAAATATGAGTTGGTAAGAGAGCAAAAAGATACACATATATATATATATATATATATATATATATATATATATATATATATATTGTGTAAGCGGTTTCCATCATGATCGCGAAGAACAAGGGGGGGGGGGAGGTTTTTAGTCGGTTGGAGTCCGACCCTACCTGGTTTCTCCTCGCCAGGTGTCCATGATGGATTTTCCTCCTACCATAAAAAAAAAAAAAATAATATATATATATATATATATGTATATATTTTGTTGTAGAAGTGCCCCTAAAGAGGTGCGAAGAAAAGATGCACGAAACATGTCGGGCCCAATAAATAAAGTGGTGTAATAAAGGAAGACTGCTTTAATGACCCTATGCCTCCTAGGATAAAAAAGAATATATATATATATATATATATATATATATATATATATATATATATATATCGTTCCAGAATGCTATTATAGTAATATAATAATGTTGCGTGCTTCCTGAGGAATATAGGCCCTTAGAGGGGTTTATTAATTATAATGGAATGTATTGTGCTTGGAATATTAAGGATATTCCTGAGAAAGGACGAAGGACGAAGGATACGAAAAGCTCATTAGATATATCCTGAGATCCTTCGGCTCCTTAAGGACTCTTCCAGTAATATTGCTACCCTTACACGCTCTCCTTATTACACATCCTGCTCTTGGGGAGAAGGATATTTTAATATAACATCAACATATTTCCATGTTTATATCCCAGGGTTAGTATAATTTAATTTAGAATGTAGGTGGAGACCCGATGGCCGTGAGGGTTAAGGCGTGAGCACTTAACACTCCGTGCCAAAGGTCGTGGGTTCGATTCCCACTAGGGGTGATGGCTTTTCTTTCGAAAAAAAGAAAAGGCATCAGCCCTATCCTGGCTAGAAAGGGTGGTAACCTATAGATAACCCGTCCTAAAATTCGTAGTTAATAATAAATGGAAGTTAAATTTAAATTTAAATTTAATAGAATGTAGGTTAAGCTCTGGTAGTATTTTGTTGTAGGTTTGACATTCATTCATCACAGTTTATTAACAGAACATTTTTACAAGATTTCTTACTGCTTTAATATGGAATAAAAAGTCAGAACTTTTATATATAAATCAAAACGTCCAACTAGCAGGACGTTTAGACTAGAAATAGTTCAGGTTTTGTCATAATCTTTCGAGGAAATTGCAAAAATGTGAAAAGAAATTTTAAAGCTAAGGAGGATATTACCCGTCTTAATTATGATTATTCTGAATATTATCGCTTTATCAAAAATCGCTTTTGAGCAGTATTTGTAGGAAATTTAATAAGATTTAGAATATGTAGGAATGTATGTAAAAATCCCAAGAAAAATCTAGTTTCTTTTAGCGCGGTTCCTCCCTCCCCCATAGGGAGGAACCCCGCTTATAAGGTTGATACAATGAAACAATCCGGAAGTGCCGACTAGAAAATTTTGCGTTTCAGAACCCCTAGAGACCGAAAATGATGGTGGTTCAAATTTGTATATATATATATATGTATATATTTATATATATATATATATATATATATATATATATATATATATATATATTTGTCTGTTCGCTCTCTAGCTCGAAGACGAATGGTCCGATTTTGATGAAATTTGGTACAAAAATCCGTCGTCCAATTTGAAAGGTCAAGTTCGTTAACCAGCGAAATCCGCCTACCCGAAGATGGCGTTTGGGGCGAAATTCGCGCAAAAAAATCGTAACGCTTACGTTTTTGAGTTCATAAGCTTCTAAGTACTCGTTTTATATGATTCCTGGGCTAGGAAAACGAATGAAACCATTTTCAAGGCGATAGCTTTAACCGTTTTTGAGAAAATTGGAAAAATATTTTTTGAATACCGTTTTTGGTTTGGGTACTTAGAATCATGGGATTCAGTTGAAACTTTATCTGCATGTTCTACTTTCATTAAAACTAATATGTTGAAAGTTTTGTTACGTTTGGAGTTAAGGAAGGGTTAGAATAAAATATTTTATGAACAGACATGAAAAGTTTTGGGAAGTTCGTATACTTTCATTAATATCTCGAATACGGTTGGGAAATCGTGGTAAGTGGATGGAAACTATTTGAAAGCTTACTAAATTCTCTACAAAAAAGATTCTAAAACTATTTTTGATTAGGTTATGTCAATCGGAGAAATAAGTGCTTAAAACTTCAAATACGTCTGTTTTGTTCTTATGAACGGGTTTTTGTCGTTCTTGTTGTAATTTTTGTCTCTTTCCCTTCGTTTTTTATTGCTTTTTATTTTTGTAATTTCTTATGTTGCGAAAATTTTGAGTGTAAAACAGGATATGAAAAATGAGGCCAATTTTCTGTTGCTAGAAATAATATAAATTTTGGGAACTTTCTTTAATATCTCGAAAACTGTTGAGAATTTTGGTAAACGGAAGAATACCATTAGAAAGCTTATTAAATGCTCTACATAAAAGGTTCTAATGAAAGTTTTGATTAGGCGATGTCAATCGGAGAAATAAGAGCTTAAAGCTTTAAAGTAATTGATTTCGCTTATTCGAAGTGTTCTTTTCGCCTGTATTTTATTCCTTGTTATTTTTTAATTGCTTATAGTTGGATAATGTATTCGAAAATAAAACAGGTTAAGTAAAATAACAAAAACAATTTATTGTTAGAAATATAGATTTCCAAGATTCCAAGACCTTGCAACTAGCGGGACGGTTTCTTGTGTTGCCGACCCTTCCAGGTCAGATTGTAAATCCTACCTTTCAAGACTGGTGGAACCAAAATATAACTGTCAGGGTTCGGTCACTGCTACTTAATAAAACTACATTTTATCGTAAAAATGGTTTTATTGTGCCGACGTTTCGGCTTGAACTTCAAGCCTTCATCAGGGCTGTAAATACAAGTAGGACATATTTAACACTAATATATGCACATATCTATGTAAATATATATATATATATATATATATATATATATATATATATATATATATATACATATATAATATATATATATTTATATATATGCATATACACATACACATATACACGCACACATATGTACATATATATGCCCACATACCTACACATATGGGGTATGTATTATTAAGTAGCAGTGACCTAACCCGGACAATCCCTACCTTGCATCATCAACGGTCAACGATCTCCTCTCAACAAAATAATAACTGCTTCTATTTTAATCTTTCGAAATTAGACTAGGGATAAGAACGGAACCGCGCTAAGATGAGGCAGTTCCTGCGAGTCGGACTTTTTACATTTTACGCTACGAAAAGTATAAATATGACCCTGGAAATTGTTCCGTTTGAACCGTTTTTGAAGCAAAAAAAGTCCGACTCGCATAAATTGCGTCTTCTTAGCCCTGTTCCTTTCTTGTCTCCAGTCTCAGATAGAAATATTAAAATAGAAACAGTTATTATTTTGGTTCCTCCTTTCTTGAAAAGCTTTTATGGCCTTAGCTGGCAGGGTCGGCTAGCCCTCATAATGCTCTTCCAGAGATACTTATCAATTCAATGCATTGACAAATATCAATACGTTCCACATTTTTCTTATTATTCTACTGTAGTACTAATTCAACAAATAAATCCTATTATATAAAAGAATAATTAAAAAGTGAGCTAAACATCTACAAATACCCGTTCAAAAGAACAACAACACAATTGAAGTTATAAGCACTTAGCTCTCCGATTGAGATCGCCCAATCTAAAATTGTTCAGAAACGTTTTTGTAGAAAATAGAGTAAGCTTTCGAATGATTACTTTTCACTTGCCACAATTACATAACTGGTTTCAAGTTATTAAGGAAAATATACGAAGTTCCCAAAATTTTTCATGTCTATTAATAAAATATTTTATTCTAATCCTTCCTTAACTACAAACGTAGGCAACAAAAATTCAAAAATCTTTGGTTATATGAATTTTAAACATGCAGAAAATATTTCAATTGAATCCCATGATTCTAAGTAACCTAACCAAAAATTTTATTCGACAATTATTTTTCCACTTTTCTCGAAAAAGGTTTTAGCTACCGCCTTAAAAAATGGTTTCAATGGTTTTCCTAGACCAAGAAGCATATAAAACGACTACTTGCAAGAATATGATATAAGCGTAACGATTTTCTTTGCGCGAATTTCGTTCTAAAAACCATGTTCCGGTGCATGGATTTTGCTGGTTAACGAACTTTACCTTTCAAATTAGACGAATGATTTTTGTACCAAATTCCATCAAAATCGGACCATTTTTAATCCATAGAGAGATCGAACAGACAAATATATATATACAATTTTGAACCACTCTTATTTTCGTTCGTAGAATTTTCTAGTCTGCACTTCCGGATTGCGTCATGAGATCGACCTTATAAGTGGGGTTCCTCCCTATGGAGGGAGGGAGGAACCGCTCTAAAAAGACAGTAGACGCATTATGCTGGTTAACGAACTCTTCCTTTCAAATCATAATATGATTTGGAATATCATAATATGATATGAAATACTGCATATTATGCAGTATTTTTGCCAAGTTTCAGTAAGAAAATGCTGGGAAACTATAACTAGATATTTCGGTAGAGGAACTGGAATGTTGAGTCCCGGGATAGGTTCGGCTACTGGAAACGATCAGAGCTATATGAAAGTTCGGGTCGCCAGATGCTCTCCCTCCTACCGACGGGGTCATTCTGCGGGTTTAGCTTCCACGCCTTCTTATTAGAACTTCGTCCATCTTAAGCTTGTAGGAAAGGGAACTTATTTTCTTCTAGTCATAGGGTAAGTCAAATATTCTCGTTTGTGGTGATATCATCCACCATGTAGAGTTTTTTTCAAATTATATTTGATTTCCTGTAAGCATCAACAAGTGTCAAAGGGACTGGAAGATTTTGAACATTATACTTTGTTCACAAGAAGGAATAAACAATTTAATGTTGACAAAACCAGGAGTCTCGTTTTTGATCCCGAGGGGACCCGTTGCGCAAGGCCGCAATACTATTAAAAACATCCATTCTGACCTAAAAGAAATCGTACTCCTTAGTACTAGTGGTTTATTTTAAGAAGTGAAAGTTTGTTTTATCGAAGTTTTATTTTTTTGTGCCAATTTTTGTGGTTGTTCATTTGATTCCTTTGGACACCATCATGCATCTGGTACTGAGGTCCGAGCGATGGATCTCATTATCTGATCGATAATGGGGAGAGGAGAAACAGATTTTTCATATAATCACAGCACCAGATGATAGTGAGGATGATAAAGATGTTCTTTCTGAACCTTGGCGTATTTTCAGCCAATGTTTTAGAGGTAAATGGCGATGAGTTGAATGGTCCCTTCTCAGATGAATGATTTGATTGAGGTTGTACCTACTGCCTGATGTATCTCAGAAGATGAGATGCAGGATGGAAACTCCAAGAACCAAACTTTTGGTTACTGTGATAAATCTGAACTTTATTTGTGTTTAACTAAAGGCAAATCATGTTTCAAGGATTACCATTAGGGATTTTGATGAAAAGAGAAGACAGCTCTTTTTAACTTTAACTCTTAAATTCTTTAGACGTTTCAATAAATGTAAATGCTTATACACGTTTATTCACAAAAACATTCCTCCCCATACGCACAATGATGCCTACAGGCATCTTTCAGTTTTTCACGAATATCTCGAAAAAAAAAAATCGATGAATTTTTTTCCGTATTTTTCCCGTTATCCTCAGGCCTATTTCTACCTCTCAGATTTTTTTTATGAGAAAAGAAAAAATCATGCATCAAAGGGTTAACAAGAATGCCAATATTTCCACTGCATTAGCACTTTCTTCCGAAGGAAAGTAGCTATTAAAGTTGCACTCATGACGAAATTATTGAAATATGCATATATAGAAAAAAATTATATATATATATATATATATATATATATATATATATATATATATATATATATAAAAAGAAATATTTAATTCCACGATTTCTGACCTTTATTTATGTATATTTATTTATTTTTTATATAAATATGGCACAGGTCGAAATAATAATACTCCATTTCATGTACTATTTTATTTTTGGCACGCCCTACATGTTTCGTGGCCTTTATGCCACCTCCTCAGGGGCCACTAAATCCCCATGTGTGGTTAGCTCGCCACCCATACTAAGACTGACACCCAGTCTTACATGGGGATTTAGTGGCCCCTGAGGAGGGGGCATAAAGGCCACGAAACATGTAGGGCGTGCCAAAAATAAAATAGTACATAAAATGGAGTACTATTATTTCGACCTGTGCCATATTTATATAAAAAAAAATTATATATATATATATATATATATATATGTATAAAAAAATATTTATATGTAAAAAAATAATAATAAAGAAAATGAATATTTTTATGTAGTATATTATTAGTATCCCTATACAATATATTAGTATTATTTCTAGTACAAATAGTTGTATTAGTAAGTAATATTATTGTTAGTATCAGATTAGTAGCAAAAAAAAAAAAAAAAAAAATTGAATGCCAATATCAAAATAACAAATACATTGTTTTAAATGCTGAATTGTAATCGCAGCACTGTCCTAAACACAAAATTACAAATCCTTTCAAGCAGTATAACTATACACGACTTTCTAAAATTTCACTTCAGGGCGGTTTTCTGATCTTACACACCCAACCCAACCCTACCAAATAGAAGCCGAAAATGACCCCATTAAAACTAAAATACACACACACACACACACACACACATACATATATAATATCTGTTAACTTGATGTTTTCGTTAGCCATGATGAATGGCTCTCACCTCTGGGAATCGAGTAATGAAAATCCCTGAGCAGATTTTATGATAATTTATTTTCTTGTTCCCCGATGTTATCCCGTCCAAGCTGGAGAACTAATATCCGAATTAGAAATTAAAATCTATTCTGAAGTGAACGGAGATTGGTTAGCTGCTCCAAAATGGAATGATGGATCGCCTGTCGATGCAATCAGTTTACAATCTGAACAAGATGGATAACACTTTCGCTTTACGATTCGATGATGCGTATCTACGGCAGAATATTTGTGTATATATAATATACGGCCGATATATTTTTGTTTATTTAAATTTGCCACAATATCGGAGTCAACCTTGTTATATTAAATGGTGAGGTCGCTTATTACCACTTTGTTTCAGACTTTTAAAGAAAGACATAATTAAAATGTATTGGAACAAAGCAGTTTGAATCGACCGTAGTGTCACTAAATAATTTATTTATTAAATTCTCACGTCCATCATTATTAACTACGAATTTTGGGACGGGTTATCTATAGGTTACCACCCTTTCCTAGCCAGGACAGGGCTGATGGCATTTCTTTTTTCTAAAGGAAAGCCACCACCCCATAGTGGGAATGGAACCCACGACCTTTGGCACAGAGTGTTAAGTCCTTAACACTCACGGCCACCGGGTCTCCAATCTAAATTAAAAAAAATTCGGGTGCCCAATCTGTATTTCAATCATTGGGCGCCAAGAAACATATGATTTTTTGGCATTATAATCTGTTTTCTTAATTATTTCGAAAACGGTTTGGAAAACGTGGTAAGTGTGCAGTAACCATTGGAAAACCTACTATTTTTTGGTACTTACGTATTAGCTTCACCAGGTTAGGGAAGTGGTTCTCGTTCAGTGATCTGGATCAGCGTCGCATCCAATATGGCGACGGAAAGACCATTTATTAATATTATCAAGGAGTTTCGATATAACGAAGTACTGAGTTTCGTTAATGGCAAAAATGTTATGTGTTTTTGCTCGCTCAAGGTTATATCGAAACTCTAGTCAATCTAACTCGTTGATAATATAGATCACTAGGTAATATAGATCAAAGAGGTCTGAACTGTCATGAAATTAGGACAAAGCAACAGGGACTTAACATCTGTTAGACCTTAGTTCTAACTTAAGCATTTCATACATAACAATACAATTCATTTTAACTTAAACATGAAATACTTGTACATTTTGTAATAAACCTATGAATTCCACGGAAAAACCAGTGATCTATATTATCAACGACTTGGATTGACTAGAGTTTTGATATAACCTTGAGCGAGCGGAAACTCATATCAATTATGCCATTAACATAAGGGTCATTCCATCCTTCAAATCAACCCAAAAAAAAAAATACGATTTGACACCCATGATCTCAGATTTTAATGAAACCCGGCATGTTTGTTCCTTTGATGAGTATAAGTAAGGATATGAAACAGTTTTGCTCTATCTCAAATGGTTTATGTTTTACGCCCTGCTGAAGTTCTTGAAATTTTGCAGTTTTCATCGATTGGAGAAAGCAAATGCAATTTGTTGTTGCATAGAAAATAAATCATACCTTCATTATTTATCAACCAATATTGATGACATTTTTTTATAACATTACTTATATAGAAAACCCAGAAAAAAATAATATTACCGTAAAGTAATTGCATGTGGTCTAAAAAAATATCCTAAAGTGTTAAAATAAAAATGATTTTATTGAAATATGGCGTTCCACACTAAGTGGAATATCATCAAAAGGGGAAAATATAATCACGAAAGTATTTTTTTATTATTCTAGAGGATATTCACTGTCACATGAAAAAATAAAATTTATGGGGTTTTCACTCTTTCTTTATTTTTTCGGCAGGCAAAAAAAAAAATTCTTCTATTAAAATTTTAGTTGACATTATAGTATTATTTTTTACTTTTTAAATACAGCAATTTTATTTTAAGGACTTTAAACAATAACCACTGTCATCCAAAACTACACACATAAAACAGGATAACTAAAATATTAAAAATTCTAACATCCCGGAGCAATAAAGCAAACGTAAGCAGTTTCGTTAAAGATCTAATATTGTAGGTCAGTGTGATAGCAAAATTTGCTCATTTTCTTCTTCTTGTTCATTTATTATAGTACTTTAACCTTTTCACAATAATTTTTAAAATAGTTAATTTTTTCAGGTACGAATGCTTCTTGATTCTGCTGAGGAACAATCAGGCCACTTCTCCACACATTAATGCCAATAAGTATTAGCATAAAAAATAAACTTTTTGATCACATTTTTCAGAAATTATAAACAACAACTTTATTCCTTTCCTGTCTCCATCCATAATGGGGAAAGCCGCTTATGGCTTCGATCTGATCGGCAGTGCTGACTTGAAAAGACCAATTAATAGAAGCGCGTATGTTTCAATGATGTCATTTGGAAGCACTCATTATATTTGCTAGCATTACCAAGAAGTGTTCTGACTGGGGATGCTGATGGGTGAGGAGGCTGTGCAAGGGTTCGGGATATTATTACCTCGGATAGACCATCATCAGGTATAGCGTATACTCTAAGAGGGACAAAATCTCAGATCAATTCTAGAAATTCAAGGTCTGTCATTATGATTTGAACTATGGTTCAAATGAACCGCAAATAGAATTAATATCATGAAATAGATAATGTACGGTAACAGCTGTTCTGTTATCTTCCTAGCAACGCATGTTGCCTAAGCGTGCATGATCTTTTTGAAACCAACTAAAAATTCAAACTCCTCTAATTATACTTAAAAATTTCAATATCAAAAAATTCTTTCTTGGCGAGTGTTTTACATCCTAAAGGAAGTGTCCATGGGAAATTTTAATTTTTTCTGTCAAGTGGTTCAGCCTGAGCGATGATAGGTCAGTAAGTGAGTGGAATTTGACAAATGTATAGTAGATAATAATTATTTTTTACCCTATTTTGAGATTCTTTTTATAATTATAAAATTATAAGGGCAGTATCTAATGCCTTGGATTCTCATGCGGGGTTGGAGTCTCGCCGGCAGCAGATGCTTTTCTGTGTCAGGGCCCATTTACAATATTCCCAGCTGAAACATGTATGCTGGCGCTAATGGCCCAGATGTCGACGAGCCTTAAAAAATAATTAAATAAAACAAATAAAAACGTAAACGCTGATGCGTGAGCATACAATGCCTATGGTTGAGTGTTCGATGCTCACATGTATTGAGGTGTTGTTTTTTCTTAAGAAATAATATTTAAGAAAAATAATGATAACCTTCAGTAAAACCGTTCTAAAAATCCTTGTTATGTATTTGAATAATGGTAATCTATTTTAATTTTAAATCAAATTATACAATAAAATTGTGGTAAACTTATTCGGAAATAAAAATAAAAGTCTCTCTGTCATACAGACCCACTCCATTTTTATTTTTTTTTATTTTTGGTTAAAGTTTAACTGCAATTAGGAATTTTTTGCATGAATTGGGGAAGGGTAAGTGGGAATATGATTAATTATTATCAGAGTTTAGCCCTAAAATGTGAATTTCCCTCGAGACAAAAATTTCATCTGAAAACTAAAACAAAAAATGTACAAGCGTCTGAAGAAGCAGAATGGGATGTCTTCGAAATATTACCCAAATAAACCGACCGCTGGAGAATGCCGTACCATCACCAATATATATATATATATATGTGTGTGAGTGTGTGTGTGTGTACGTGTGTGTGTGTGAGTGCCTTTTAAGTACCATACCTCTAAAATAAAGGCTCAAAAATTAACACGTTAAAACACGCAACCTTTCTCCTTCATTCTCTCTCTCTAACTCTCTCTCTCTCTCTCTCTTTCTCTCTCACTCCCTCTCTCTCTCTCTCTCTCTCTCTCTCTCTCTCTCTCTCTCTCTCTCACTCTCTCTCACTCTATATCTCTCTCAAACTTTATTTTGTTAAAGTTTAAGTGGAATTAGGAATTTTTTGCATGGATTGGGGAAGGGTAAGTGGGAATATGATTAATTATTATTAGAGTCTAGCCCTAAAATGTGAATTTCCCTCGAGACAAAAATTTCATCTGAAAGCAAAAACAAAAAATGAATTCAGCCTCATTAATCTTGTAATGATAATAAGAGTCGGTGGAGGGTTTTGGTCTCAGGCTTGAATAGAATGTTTTCTTACTCTACAAACAAAAACTTTACTTTTTCTGCAAGAATCAGACAATATTTGAAATTTACTTTTAAGAATCATTTTTACCTTCTTATGGTGCGCAATAACGACAAACCAACGACGCAATCTGGATGTTGTGATGGGAAAATTCGTTTGTCACCAAAACAACGGTGGTATTCAGAAGCGATTGATTCAGTTGAAAAATTTACTTCAGAAGTTATCCATAATAATATATTAAATTTTGCTTTTGGCGTCAGGAAAGTATTTGTAGAAAAACCAAAATATCAACTGAAAAGAGAAGTTCTGGGAATTATGAATATTTCGTAAATATCTCGAACACGTTTGGGAAATCGTAAATGGAAGGTGACCAGTCGAAATGATTTTTCCAATTAAAAAAAGAAGAATACATTTTTGGTCGTAATCAATTTATTTATTAATTTGATGTGTTCCGCTTCATTGGCTATCAAAACAAAGAACAGCATCCTCTGAACCATTCATACTAGGAAATCAGCATAGCTTATGTAATTGTATAATATTGTAAATGTAAAAGGCTTAGTGTTCTCCGTTAAATAGTACCTAGCATCTATGGAAGTATGATGTTATTTTTAAGTCAACAGTGTTTATAGTCATCAAATAATATTGTATAGTAATCAGTTTTTAGCGCGGTTCCTCCCTCCCCCATAGGGAGGAACCCCGCTTATAAGGTTGATACAATGAAACAATCTGGAAGTGCCGACTAGAAAATTTCGCGTTTCAGAACCCCTAGAGACCGAAAATAACGGTGGTTCAAATTTGTATATATATATATATATATATTTGTCTGTTCGCTCATTTCTGGCTTCCCTAATGGTCCGATTGTGATGAAATTTGGTACAAAAATCCGTCTTCCAATTTGAAAGGTCAAGTTCCGTCAAACTTTGCGGATTTGTATAATATACGATCGTACAGACAGACAGTTGCTAGACGTTTTTGCCTAGCCTGCGATACTTCGCGGATCAAGACCTACATGTGTGCCAAGGTTGGTCGAAATCGGTCAAACGGTGTGGATTTGTATAAGAAACAAACAGACGCGTGATATATATATATATAATAAATTTCTAATTTGTTTGTACACTATATGTATTGTAAAAGAAATTTACCTTTGACAGACAACCTTTTTAACGATGGAATTTCTGCCACGTGTGCTTATCATCGGCCTGATAACAAGTACAGTCACGTTGCAATTCCACGAGCTGTATTTTAGCTTGGAATCACATTAACCCCTACATAATGACTCGGCCATTCCTAAAGTCCTACAACACAGTATAATTAGTGACCCAACCCATAGAGTGCTGTAACCCAACAAGTCCCAAACTGCCGACAACCCAACCACCCAGTCCTTCAATGAACCAGACCCGGTCGAAGTCTATTGTTATGGCCGACACGCCCATAGGTACCAAACTATTGTTTGCCTGTTCCACCATTAGTGCGAAATTTCTCCATTACTGCAGTATCCCTCCTCAATAGCAGGCCCCCTAATGGGGATACATGAAACTCCCTATTATGTCGGTGGGTAACAAAGCCCGTGTCCTCGTGCTTAAATCCCAACCGGCGGCATTATTTTCTTCTCTCCCGCTCTTTTTTTCTTCATTCTCTTTTTTATCGATTTCTTTTGGACAGCTTTAGAAAAAAAAATATCAATACCAGAAAGGCTTTTAATTTTAAAGTGTCCTACCTTTAGAAATTGTTTAGAAACAATTCATCAATTAACAAAAGACCAGGACATTCTATTCCAGAGAAAATTGCTTTTTCATGAGTGAACAGAAATTATTACCCGGAAATGATTAACTGAAGTCCATTGTCCTTATTTTTCTTTTTGTTTCATACAAAGTTCTGTAGTTTCATTTTAGAAGAACGTCCATCACACAGGAGCTGCATATGTTATCACATTCTTCAGAAAGGTAGCTAGTTTATATCGCATTTCTGCAGAATTTGCTTAAACAAACATCCCCCCAAAAAACATAAATGTGAAACAGAGGCCAAGTTCCTCCTACCAAAGAAACACTCCCCTCCCCAAAAAGCGAGAAATATCTCCTCCTAAAACCCCCCCAAAAAAGCCTTACCATCCTACACTCCAAAAAAGTAGTATGAGTTGGTAGATGTACCATATTTTCAACCAAAAATATTTGCCAATACAAGAGATGATACAAGAAAGAAATGTCCAAGTTCATTACTTAGAAGACCTATTAGTTACTTACTAAGAACAGTAAGGGCACTTCAACTGACCTTTAAAAACAACAATAAAAATACTTATATCCAGTTACTATAATATCACTTTCCTCAACCAGATATATTCTTAAACTCGGCAATGTTTTATTTGCGCCGAAATTATGTTTAGAGAGAAAACTAAACATTGCCAAGTTAGATAATATACCTGTTTGAGGAAAGTGATATTTTAGTAACTGGATATAAGTATTTTTATTGTTATTTTTAAAGGTCATTGTCCATAAGGTCCATGAGATGTCCGTAGGCACCTAAGAACGAAATCCCCTCATAGAAGCAAGAGAATATAAAGATTCAAGATGAGTGTTTTCTACCTTCTTGGTCTTATCCTCTACATACTCTACTTGTGTCTAATATTTTCTCAAGTAGGATATTTCTATTCATGAACCTCCATACATCTTCTCCGCCTAGGAAAGGAGGAACTAGACCGTAAACTAGCTTATACTAGTCTATTTCTTTCAAAGGGTACAAGAATCAAGTTTATTTTGTGAAATATTCTCTCTCGCTAGTCAATCTGTCTGTCTATATTGATGATATTTTAAAATATAGATCTTTTTCCCTTGGTCTTTATAAGTGAATAAAGATAAGAGAAAAGGTTGGCTGTCCATCTCTGGAGATGTGGGAAAAACGAATCCGCAATCGTTGCGTCCAGGTTGTTGGAACCGCACGTAGCTGATTCGTAAGATTCCCAGAATATTTAAGACCTGACAAGTGTTTCTCGTCCAGCCACGTGCTAAAGCAGGGGTGAGGCTAAAATGGTATAAAAAAGAGCTGGCTTACCTCCGACGGGTCAGTGTCCACGCACGTTCCTGAGACTTCGGCCTAGATGCTGTTCAGAGGTAGGTCAGCTCCAAATATTCCCTAATCCCCCCCCCCCAAATGATAATATCTGATAACTCCATCGGGCTGTCTCTCTCTCACTCAATCTTTACTCTCATCTTAGCGATGATTTATAACATTTATGATTGTAATAGTAACCTGAGTATAAATTATAGATTTGAAAGGAATTTCCGCTTCTCTAAAATATTTCCCCATTATCTATTCCATTAAATCCCGTCATTGCTAATCAGTCCTTTACAACATATCAAGTTTTTGATTTGATCTCCAAGGGCCGATCTTTTTAATGAATTGATCTATCTAGAATACCGTAAATAAAGTGGTTTTTTTTCCAAATATCCAAATACTTAATCTCACCTCTTGTTACTCAATCTCATTTCTTTTAGCGCGGTTCCTCCCTCCCCGATAGGGAGGAACCCCGCTTATAAGGTTGATACAATGAAACAATCCGGAAGTGCCGACTAGAAAATTTCGCGTTTCAGAACCCCTAGAGACCGAAAATAACGGTGGTTAAAATTTGTATATATATATATATATATATATATATATATTTGTCTGTTCGCGGATTTCTGGCCTCCCTAATGGTCCGATTTTGATGAAATTTGGTACAAAAATCTGTCGCCCGATTTGAAAGGTCAAGTTCGTTAACCAGCAAAATCCGCCCACTGGAAGATGGCGTTTGGGGCGAAATTCGCGCAAAAAGAATCGTAACCCTTACGTTTTTGAGTTCATAAGCTTGTAAGTACTCGTTTTATAGGCTTCTTTGGCTAGGAAAACGAATGAAACCATTTTCAAGGCGATAGCTTTAACCGTTTTTGAGAAAATTGGAAAAATAGTTTTTGAATACCGTTTTTGGTTTGGGTACTTAGAATCATGGGATTCAGTTGAAACATTTCCTGCATGTTTGACTATCATTAAAACTATTATGTTGAAATTTTGGTTACGTTTAGGGTTAAGGAAGGGTTAGAATAAAATATTTTATTAACAGACATAAAAAGTTTTGGTAACTTTGTATATTTTCCTTAATATCTCGAAAAAGGTTGAGAATCTTGGTAAACAAAAGAATACCATTAGAAAGCTTACTAAATGCTCTACAAAAAAAGTTCTGATGAAAGTTTTGATTAGGCGATGTCAATCGGAGAAATATGTGCTTAAAACATTAAAGTAATTGATTTTGCTTATTCGAACTGTTCTTTTTGTCTGTTTTTATTCCTTGTTATTTTTTAATTGCTTATAGTTGGATAATGTATTTTACAATAAAACAGATTAGGCAAAATAAGAAAAACAATTCATTGTTTGAAATATAGCTTGCCAAGAGAAAAAGATTCGATGACGTCTTTTGAATATTTTCAATTGCCTTTATGCTGTTGGTTTTTTTATTTTATTTTTTAATTGATTTTATCTGTAGAATTATTACTATAGTAAAAGAACACAGGAATGTGTGAACATTTTTGATATTTTCCAATTCATTGAAAAGTATGAAATGAAGTATCGGTAGAAGAGGTTTCTAGGGTCTTGCGGACCCGACCCCAGGTATAGCCATAAAACCCTTTGAACAAAGGCGGAGGAAAATAATATCTGTTTCTATTCGGTGCTTTTCAAATGAGAATAGGGATATGAACAGGAACCGGGGTCTCCCGTGGTCTAATGGCTAGCACCTTGGATTCATATGCGGGAGATGGTGGGTTCGATTCCCAACCTCCGGAAGGAATTTTATCATCCCACGGCTCGCTGGTAAAATTCCTTGCTACACCCTGGATGTCGGCGCTAATGACCTAGATGTAGATGCGCCGTAAAAAAAAAAAAAAAAAAAAAAAAAAAAAAAAAAAAAAAAAAAAAAAAAAAAAAAAAAAAAAAAAAAATGAACTGGAACCGCGCTAAGATTACGCAGTTCCTGCGAGTCGGACTTTTATTTAACTAAAGAAGAAATTTACAGAACGGTGTCCTATGTCCAGTAAAAGACGTTTAATACAATAATAACAATTTAAAACGACTCAATACCTTCCGTTCCTCCAACTAGAGGGAAGAAGGTATTATAATAAAAATGAGGTTTCAAACTCTGCCATTAATTTTTATAACAATTTTTCTTTACTATTATTATTATTTTATTCTTATTTGATAAACATATAAATGTAATAATACCTTTATATTTTAATATGATGTAACAATAGTAGTTTCATTAGATATTATTTTTGATGAAAGGGTTTCTTAAATTTTTCTACTTTTAGGTTATAGATATATATATAAAAAAAAAAAAATCTGTCCCGTAACAGGCCACAAGGGCCCAGAGGGGCAGATACTATAGAGGTATCTGATTCTTGACCATACGGCATACTAGGGAGATAGTGTGGTCAATACTATGCTCCGGCCGCCTGATTTTCCCCTTGGCTGGTCCGACTGCTAGAGTCATTAGCACCCAAGGTACCCATTATAAATTAAATTAATTAATGGCTGGGTGAGCCTAGGGACGATCTGGGACCCCAAATCCAACCCTCGAACGGCAGCACTAGAAGAAAAAATCTTTAGTGCGCGCTCGGGTTTTGAACCTGGTCCTCCAGTTCATTAGTCGAGTGCTCTACCACTGAGCTAACCTCGCCCCTATAGATATATATTTAATATTATTAAGTATTCAAGGGCCTCCCCGTGGTCTAGCGGATTCATAGATGGTGGTTCGATTCCCATCAGCGGCAGAATTTTTTTCATCTCACGGCTCGTAGACCATGAGATTGAATTACACAAAATCTTGACTTCAGGGTATACTTTAGATCCTCTCCGAGTAAAGAGAATATCCTCAGTTTTTTTTTTACTATTCAACTTTATTTTCCACTTCTTACAATATTTTGTACAATTTTCCAGTGCTGTGGTAAGATGGCTACCAATAGTGTCTACCACCCAAGAGCTAGAGATTATATAAGCTTTATAATGAGCAAAAAGGGCTTTTTTACTTTTAATTTGGAGATTGTTTGTATTATATAATAATAGGATGCTGTTTTTTAAAACTTTGCGTGAGAATCAAGTTTTGGATGCTGAAAAATAAATCATTAAATCTATAAAAGTAGAGGTACATAAAAAAATCGTATTCGTTTAATATTCTTGTTTGTAGTAAGAATAAAATACTGTTAGATATAAATTTCCTTGTTGGTGAAAATAAGAAAACAGTTCTCACTTTTTTTTTTTTTTTCAGAAGGCAATTCAACCACACGGGTCATTGTTGCCCATTGAAATTTACTTAATTTAATATTTAATTTTTTTCATTTAGAATTCAAAGAAATATTTAATTTCAAATGTCGTAAGTTTTACTCGACCAAGTTTGTCTGAGTTTAATATACCTTTCATAAAATCGCAGGAATTACCTATTTTATTTTAACTTAAAAAAATAGTGTAATTAAATTTCTTGTCAAAGCTTGTTCTTTGGGGGTTACACTGCCTTAAATTTACTACTGAGAAACTACCTCATCTTAGCGCGTTTCCATTATTTTTTTTTTCAGATCGAGAGCGTAAACGTTTTTGCTTCCTGTACCCTACAATTAAGATAAAATATGTTGAAATGTTTAATTTTAAAATATCTCTTAAGATGACTTAAGATGATTTAACACAGGAGGTAGACTTTGAATTTAAAAATAACAAAGCGGAATAAGACAAAACTTTCTTTGTAATTAAAATGAAGCATTAATCTGCTTATCTTATTTCACCAAGAATTAAACCCCCCCCCCATCTAGCATTCTTTATTGCCAAAAACTTAGGGTCTAATGAAGTAAAATATGATTAAATATATCATAACATCTTATTAATTCGTTAAAAACTCAGATGAAAATTTAATTTAATAAAAATTCTTTCAGGGGTTGTTGGCTTAAATTAAAAAAAAAAAATTCTTGAGAAATTCGTTTAACCCCTTCCGTGTCTACTTAAATGCCGCTATTAATCAAAGAGGCAAATCTAGAAGTGAGAAATGCGCATGACGGCTTTTGTAAATTTATTCAAGGATCATGGATCCTATAAATCTTCAGCCCCCCCCCCACAAAATGAATGTTAATGCTGAAAGGAAATTACATTTTATAATATCATTCATTCTAAATTAATTAGGCAAATTTATTACATGTTTATATGCTGGAATATGTTGTGTACTGGGTGTTTACAAATAAATAACTGTGAATTATATTTTTCACTATATACTTTTTTTTTTTTTTTACAGCGCATCTACATGTAGGTCATTAGCGCCGACATCCAGGGTGCAGCGAGAAATTTTCCCAGCGAGCCCTGAGATGAGAAAATTCCTGCCGGAGGTGGGAATCGAACCCGCCATCTCCCGCTTATGAATCCAAGGCGATAGCCACTAGACCACGGGAGACCCCACTTGTTACTAAAAACGTTTAGGTAGTGTAACAAGCGTTGTTTAGAATTTGTCAAGAATTACATTATTTTTTTTTTTTTAATCTGAAACAAAAATATTCCTGTGCCTTTATGAAAGGTATATTAAACTCAGACAAACTTATTTAATTGCTCTAGTAAAACTTATGACATTTGAAATTGTATATGTCTTTGAATTCTAAATGAAAAATATACCATCTGCTCTTGAACAAATATTAAATATTTGCTGAAGAAAAGAACTTTTTCTTCCTTAAAGAGTTACCTCGAGGCTGGGTTAAATATTTCTCTCTGGCTTTATTAAACATGAAATAACTTCTTTATTTTTTATTTCTTTTAAACAAGGAATATTTACATTCCTTCCTAATTTCTGACAATAAAGGAGATTCAAATATTTTATAAATTATCTCAAAAGCTGTTTGTGTTTGTTAAAGCGTTTATTCAAAAATGAGAATTGCTTTCTTTTTTCTACTCACAAGGAAATATTTATCTAACGGTATTTTACCGTATACATTTTAAGCCAGTACAGCTCGTAAATTGTTGGTTTTGTACTTTCGAATGGGGTTTTCTACTTGTTAACCGCACTTTCTAATGGATTATTTTTTTTTTTTTTTAAATTACATATAACAGTTAGTAGGTATCCTACTTTGACTATAGACTGGCCATCCAGTTATCGAACCAATAGAAGGGAGGAGGTTGTATTGGCTCGACTTAGGATTGGTCATTCAAGACTTAGGGTGCGTTTACGTCTGACACTTCTCGCAGGAAATATATGTCAGGTGTCGGATAGATATTCTCTTGAAGGTTTTCATACTGACAGAAATAGCTAGACATTTATGTCATGGATATGTATAGGACAGTTCTGGATTTGTTCTAATTTGCGATAAATTCACCAAAAGCACAAATAATCAGTGTTTACATCTGTTGGTATAGAAGTGTCGACAATACAGCTAGTAGCCAAGATATTTATCTCTGAAATTAAATTCTTCTCGTAAAAATCTGTGTTTACACCTGACGGTATAGAAGTGTCGACACTTATAGTTCGTGATAGAAATATATATCTCAGACATAAATTGCTCATGGTTTACACTAGTCGCAATTTCTGTCTGATATAAATTTCCTGCAATAACTAGCAAGTGTAAACCCACCCTTACTCACGAGTACCTCATGACAAGACAAGAGAGAATATTATGTGAAATTTGTAATACTGAACTGACAAAAAAACATATTCTAACAGACTGCATTAGACGACAAGACTTAACCATACCATTCAACATGTCGTCGATACAAATACCGAAATATCGAATGTGAAAAAACATATTCTAACAGACTGCATTAGACGACAAGACTTAACCATACCATTCAACATGTCGTCGATACAAATACCGAAATATCGAATGTGAAAAAACATATTCTAACAGACTGCATTAGACGACAAGACTTAACCATACCATTCAACATGTCGTCGATACAAATACCGAAATATCGAATGTGAAAAAACATATTCTAACAGACTGCATTAGACGACAAGACTTAACCATACCATTCAACATGTCGTCGATACAAATACCGAAATATCGAATGTGAAAAAACATATTCTAACAGACTGCATTAGACGACAAGACTTAACCATACCATTCAACATGTCGTCGATACAAATACCGAAATATCGAATGTGAAAAAACATATTCTAACAGACTGCATTAGACGACAAGACTTAACCATACCATTCAACATGTCGTCGATACAAATACCGAAATATCGAATGTGATAAAACATATTTTTCATTTTAAATCTTTGCTGATTGCTGTTGGACTGATGGACGGCAAACTCTCGAATCTAAGTTCACACAGTGAAAGGGGAATGTCACCACTGTCAAAAGGCCGAATCTGTCTACTATTTGACTGTCTAAAAGCAAAGTAATAAATAAAAGTATTTTTACTCTTGAAAGTGGTGATTTTCACATTCGATACTTTGGTTTTGCATCGACGATGTGTGAACTTTTCGCTGAAGGTAGCCAGTACATAGACAGTATTTTGACATATCTACGAAGTACAGCATTATACGATCTCATATGAGGGTCCCGAAGACAGGTTAATGAACTACATTTTTATTCCATGAATAATTTATTATTCATTATAGTTTAAAATTGAAATTTATTTTAATATTATATTAATTATAAAATTATACAATTTTCACTTTCTCCCTGGTTTCTTGGAAGACTTACCTTAGTGTGCTTATCGTCCACAAAACGAAGCGCTTAATAAATTAATATTTTACTTTGTTTTATAGTAAGGATATCGGAATCATATGATAAATAGGATGTAGTAATTTCCACTTAGGATACTGCCAGTTTTCTATTGTTATGCCTAAAATCTTATTCCGTTTTATAGTAAGGATATCGGAATCATATGATAAATAGGATGTAGTAATTTCCACTTAGGATACTGCCAGTTTTCTATTGTTATGCCTAAAATCTTATTCCGTTTTATAGTAAGGATATCGGAATCATATGATAAATAGGATGTAGTAATTTCCACTTAGGATACTGCCAGTTTTCTATTGTTATGCCTAAAATCTTATTCCGTTTTATAGTAAGGATATCGGAATCATATGATAAATAGGATGTAGTAATTTCCACTTAGGATACTGCCAGTTTTATATTGTTATGCCTAAAATCTTATTCCGTTTTATAGTAAGGATATCGGAATCATATGATAAATAGGATGTAGTAATTTCCACTTAGGATACTGCCAGTTTTATATTGTTATGCCTAAAATCTTATTCCGTTTTATAGTAAGGATATCGGAATCATATGATAAATAGGATGTAGTAATTTCCACTTAGGATACTGCCAGTTTTCTATTGTTATGCCTAAAATCTTATTCCGTTTTATAGTAAGGATATCGGAATCATATGATAAATAGGATGTAGTAATTTCCACTTAGGATACTGCCAGTTTTCTATTGTTATGCCTAAAATCTTATTCCGTTTTATAGTAAGGATATCGGAATCATATGATAAATAGGATGTAGTAATTTCCACTTAGGATACTGCCAGTTTTCTATTGTTATGCCTAAAATCTTATTCCGTTTTATAGTAAGGATATCGGAATCATATGATAAATAGGATGTAGTAATTTCCACTTAGGATACTGCCAGTTTTATATTGTTATGCCTAAAATCTTATTCCGTTTTATAGTAAGGATATCGGAATCATATGATAAATAGGATGTAGTAATTTCCACTTAGGATACTGCCAGTTTTCTATTGTTATGCCTAAAATCTTATTCCGTTTTATAGTAAGGATATCGGAATCATATGATAAATAGGATGTAGTAATTTCCACTTAGGATACTGCCAGTTTTCTATTGTTATGCCTAAAATCTTATTCCGTTTTATAGTAAGGATATCGGAATCATATGATAAATAGGATGTAGTAATTTCCACTTAGGATACTGCCAGTTTTATATTGTTATGCCTAAAATCTTATTCCATTTTATAGTAAGGATATCGGAATCATATGATAAATAGGATGTAGTAATTTCCACTTAGGATACTGCCAGTTTTATATTGTTATGCCTAAAATCTTATTCCGTTTTATAGTAAGGATATCGGAATCATATGATAAATAGGATGTAGTAATTTCCACTTAGGATACTGCCAGTTTTATATTGTTATGCCTAAAATCTTATTCCGTTTTATAGTAAGGATATCGGAATCATATGATAAATAGGATGTAGTAATTTCCACTTAGGATACTGCCAGTTTTATATTGTTATGCCTAAAATCTTATTCCGTTTTATAGTAAGGATATCGGAATCATATGATAAATAGGATGTAGTAATTTCCACTTAGGATACTGCCAGTTTTATATTGTTATGAGTAAAATCTTATTCCGTTTTGTGAATTTCTATTTTAACGGAATATCTAAACCTACTAATAACTGATTTTATTCCTTAACGAATGGTTCGCTAAAGAGATATGAACGAAACGTGCTAAAATGACGCAGTTCCTGAGAGTAGGTTTTTTTGCAATAAATATAATTTGTGCGTTATATTTTATTTATTTTACGAGCTTCGCAGCGACCGAGACTTGCTCTTTTTTAAAATGCAGTAAAAAATACATATTTATATGTTCACAATTATCAGTAACTTATAGTTCTAAATACAAAACAGTCCGTCACGCAAGAGCTGCATAACTAAGCACTTTCCTCAGAATTTGGGTAGTGTAGACTGCTTTCCAGAACAATTTGCTTAAAATATCCTACATAAATAAAATAAAAACGTGAATAGTTCTCATTTTGTAATGAGTAACTGATCAATTATTAATTTGCTTCCAGAGTAATGTTTACACATGGTACCTACTAAACTACGTAATAAATACAAAAATCCTCATATTATCGTATTTTGATCTAACGCAGGAACACGATACAGTCACTCTAGTGGTAGAAAGCGCTCCTTGCGGCGGCTTTGTGAACCTACGTCTGCCGGCTTTTCTATTCAAATATATTAAAAATTAAGCCCCCGCTTTCCGATTGACCGATTCAGCTCATTTTTACAACACTTCTTTCTCATGAGTTACCCACGACGTATACCGCGTTTCGTTACAATACAGCAGAAATTACGACCGGTATGAGTATATTAGGAATTTGGGTCCGGAGTAAACCCCCCCCCCTTCTAATGAACCGATTTAGTTTATTTTTACAACACATATTTACCAGTAGATTACCACTACGAATACCGAGTTTCGTCGAAATATACCGAAAATCACGGCTGGTAGTGGCGAATTGGTATTGTGGGTCCGGAGTAAACCCCCCCTCCTAATACACCGATTTCGTTTATTTTTACAACACATATTTACCTGTGGATTTGCACTACGAAAACCGAGTTTCGTCGAAATATACCAAAAATCACGGCTGGTAGTGGCGAATTGGTATTGTGGGACTGGAGTAAACCCCCCCTTCTAATGAACCGAACTTCATTTTTATTTTTTACTTCATTTTTATATCTAACTTTTCTCTCTATATTACCACTACGAATACCAAGTTTCGTTGAAATATAACAAATATTACGGCTGACATAGTCAAATAAGTGTTTTGGGTTCGGGGTAAACCCCCCCTTCCGGTGGACCGACTTTGGTGGTTAACGAACTCGTTCAATCGTTTGCTAATTGAATGCTATATACCAAGTTTCGAGACGAAAAAACAAAAACTCTGGCCGCTATCGTGTTAACAGACACACACATATATATATATATATATATATATATATATATATATATATATGCATATATATATATATATATATATATATATATAGATATATATACATTTTAACGGGGGTCATTTTCGGTGTCTACTAGGTAGGATCGATAAAGATTTGAAGAAATTTTTCAAAAATTCCGTCATGAGTCCAACCTCAATAGCTACTTTCCTTCGGAGGAAAGTGCTAAAACTTCACCATACAGTATCACCAACTTCATTCCGTCCCTACGTGTTTCACACCCTTTTTTGGTGCCTCTTCAGGGAAAAAATTACATATATAAAACTTACAGCCTCAATCTGAGGAGGATAACCTTCCACCAGTACGGCCACGTCTAGAATGATCATGGTCTGAAAGAATCCAAAATGGCGAAATATAATCAGCTGATCCATAATCGATTTGTCAAACATTTAAAATTAATTTCCAGAAGAAATATAGTCTTAAAAATTAAAACCATCTTCCCACCTTCTAATTAAAACATATTTTTACCTTTTGTTAAATAAATTAATAAAAATCGTATTCAAATGCAATATTTCAGTTTTTTTATTTACCACTTTTTTCCTATTTTTTATGATATGGATATTTTCCTTAATTCTTCTTTTCATTCTATTTCTCTCTTTACCCAATGTACTAATATTTTCAAAATCAAAACTATGTTTATATTTTATAGCATGATAAGCCAACGCCGTCTTATTCTCTCCTTTATCAATACTTTGCACATGCTGTTTAATCCTTTTTCGAAGTAGCTGTTCCGATTCCCCTATATTATTGGAAGGTTGGAAAAAAGGGTCAGTTGAAGAATAATTATGAATAACTATAGTTAATATATTTACATAACATATCATTAAAACTAACTACCATTAATTATTAGATCATGGAGGACGCTACATGTTGTGGTTTTCCATTTATGACCAAATAAAATGTGCATTATAAAAAAAAAACAGCGGGCTTTCCTCAAGTTGACCAGGCGGTATTTGTAATTTCCGCCAAGGTAAGTCTTCTGTGGAATTCCTGTGAATTTTTGCGCGAAAAACTAAGTGATATAAATGGTTTCAATATCTACTAACTATTCATTTTTTAAATTAATAACATACGCTGTTTAATATAAAAAAACGACATCAAAATAATTAGGGTAATAATTATTTAATCCTAACTAATAAATAATTTTCTATAATAAGTAGCCGATGAGTTATTGAACGGATATCTTGATATAGAGAGTGGATTGAAAGGGTTTATTTAAAAGGATCTCTTCCGGGCATTCTGAAGGCTCCGAACTGGAAGGCGGGCTTTCAATAATGCCCAGACTCCTTATTCACAAAGCCTAGCATTTTACTTTATGCCGAAAGGAGGAGAAGGGAATTTAAAACGCTTCAGCTTCTTTCAAGTTTTTTTTTTTTTTTATCTTCTATTCAGTTCCCGTCTGTTTATATCTTATGGCAAAATTACCTCATCCTGACCAAAGAAAATCATAACCCAAAAGGCATATCGCTAAATGCAAAGTGTTCCACAACAAAATATGCTAGAATCGTTTTACCAGTAAAATTCATCAGACTTTCAAAAGATTACTTTTAGTTACGATATATTAAGATATTTAAGGAACTATAGAATCCAGGTTTGAGGTTTTGAGGACTGTCTTTCATTCCAAAACCTAAATTTGACACCATCAGAAAAGTACCTAACACACCTTTCTAAATCAAAACTCAGTCTACATAATGACCGAAATGTTCCCTTTCTTATTCTACAAATCGAAAATAAGAGAAGTATTTTTATTCTCATGTTCCTGATCACTGAAAGACTTTATAAACTCTCTAGATATATTGTCTATTTATTTTTTAATAATTCATAGTCAAAATAGACAAGAAATAATTCAAGGTCGGGGTTCCGTCACTGCTACTTAATAAAACTACATTTTATCATAAAAATGGTTTTATTGTGCCGACGTTTCGGCTTGAACTTCAAGCCTTCATCAGGGCTGTAAAAAACAAGTAGGACGGATGTAATACTGAAATATACATATATATGTATATATATATGCCCACATACACAAATACACATACATATATAGAAAAAGACAAAAACATAAAATACTAGAACATAATATATAGAAGAACAATGTGCTCTAGAAGTGTTTGGATTATTAGGAGAACAGATATAAGAATAACAGATTACATATTATATTAGATATAAAAATAACAAGATGGGCATACCGATGAGAAGATAGAGAACTATTCCTCACAAATGCGGGATCATTTCTGACAGTTAATACAGGGAAACATAGGAAGAAAGGAGTTTGTGGGGGGGGGGGGGTTCTGGACCTCCCAATGGACAGAGAACATAGAAGATGAAAGAAAGAGCGGCGGAAGCGGCGTAGTACAGTAAGGTGTCATCAAGTCATAAAATGTTGTGTTAATGGAAAGGGAGGCAGGTATAAAGGGCTATATTGCAGGTGGTATAGGGGATTAGGATGGATTTTTTAATAAATGGAAGATGTTGGAGTTGGTAGAGGAGATGACTTCTTTGTCAATTTTGTCATTAACTGGGTTATTTTCTAGGTGGATAACAATTGATTCGGAAAGGAGGCGTTTGTCTTCGTTGGATTCAGTGGAAAGGATGGAGTATTGGTCAAAACCAAAGTCATGTCCGTCTGTGATGGCATGTCTAGTTAAAGCTGTCTTTATGTCTTTTTTCCGTACATCGTTTTTGTGGTTGTTGATACGTTTTCTTACTGGGTTTTTAGTCTGTCCAATGTACGCACTATTGCAGTTGGGTGTGATGCAGGGGATTCTGTAGACTACATTGGTCCTGTCTTTTTGTGGGATAGGGTCTTTTAGAGTCGTATGTAAGTTTTTCAGTTTGTTCTGTGTCGATAGTCCTAGTTTTAGAGTGGGGAAAGTATCGCGTAGCCCCTGATGAAGGCTTGAAGTTCAAGCCGAAACGTCGGCACAATAAAACCATTTTTACGATAAAATGTAGTTTTATTAAGTAGCAGTGACCGAACCCCGACAATCCCTACCTTGTATAATCTACGGTCAACCATCTCCTCTCAAAGAAATAATTCGGTTAATTCAAAACCTTTTCAACTTCAATGGCTCTTTTTCTTAACAAAATTTATAATACTCAAAATGAATGAATACTTATCGACAATCATGGGCCGGCCACACACTATGAGGTAGACCGGACAGGTAGACCCGTGAGGTGCACCTGTCCGGTCTACCTGTGACCGTCAGGTATACCGGACAGGTTTGTCAGTCTTCAACATGGATCCTCCAGGAGATGATCTACTTTATCTCTCTCTATTTTTAGTAATATTTTAGACAAGTAAAAACAAACGAAAAAAACGCAAACAATGGAGTAAGGAATGGTTGCAGAGAAGAAATAAATTCACCCATATCAATCTACTGAACGAATTAAGAGATGACCAACAGATTATCGCAATTATTTGCGCATGAACGAATGAGTTTATATAGAGTTATTGTCACTTGTATCTCCTTTTATTAAGAAGAAATATACACAAATGAGGGCCGCTATGTCTCTACACGAAAAACTAACAGCTACTTTGAGAATCATGAGGAGTCAATTTTCCTCTACTCCTTTCGAATATTAGATCGAAAACTATTAATTTTACTTTTAGCCATACTCTCGTTTGCATTTGGATATATTTTTTGCAGTTTGTATACTAATTTGCGATATGCAGCCTCCCTTTTATTTCTATTGTGAAAATCATTGTCTTTTATATTCCATAAACATGGTTCATTTTTATAAATTTCGATGAAATCACTAAAAACTTCGTTAATTTTATGAGACATTTTACACTTTAAACTGATTTCATAAATAAATAAATAAAAAGGCCACAACGGTAAAACAAATCAGAGTTGTAGAAAACTGAGACCTCATCAGGTACACCTGACAACCCCCACACACACATGAGGTCTACTCGCCTGTCAGGTGGACCTGATCGAATTTTCATCAGGTGTCAGGTCGCCGGAAAGGGTAGAGTGGGGGTAGTAAAGTTCCGCCACACACTATGAGGTAGACCGGACAGGTGCACCTGACAACCCCCAGACACACATGAGGTCTACTCGCCTGTCAGGTGGACCTGATCGAATTTTCATCAGGTGTCAGGTCGCCGGAAAGGGTAGAGTGGGGGTAGTAAAGTTCCGTCACACACTATGAGGTAGACCGGACAGGTGCACCTGACGGGAAAACCTGTCCGGTCTACCTCATAGTGTGTGGCGGCCCATAGTCATATCTACTTACAATTTCTTTACTCGTAGTAACTAAAATATCGAAATAAAATAAACATCTAAAATTTAACCATTGTATAGGTCTTGATATTTAATTTGTGTTTCTTACAGTCTCGCGGTACATTTTGCGTTGACAAAAGTAAGAAATGGTCTGTTTTATCAAAGAAAACTTGGTCTTTATGGTTTATACTGTTCTTTTGATAGGGATAAAGAAATCTATTTTTCTTTCTTCTATATTGTGTTTGTGATGTGGAAGGAAGGAAGTAAAGAAAAGATTTTGTAATAAAGGAAAAAAAGAACAGATCTTGAAGAGGTTTGTATGGACAAGGTAAGAAAGAGAGATCGGTAAAAGCTGTAGTAATCCTAGACGGATTTCAAAGGCAGTTTGGGTTCCAGGCCTCATCTTCGTTCTTTCTCTTCAAAGGGGGGGCTGAATCAAAAGATTAGCAAACTAATACCATTGTGTTTTGAAATCCTAAGAATAATTTATTTTTAGTTCCGTTCTCCATGGAGTACGGTTCTATATATTACCTTGGAAATGATTTAAATTCATTCTTCATGTCTAATTACTCATAAAGTGGTAAAATCTTGTGGATAACGGGACACCTTGGCATTGTAGGAAATGAAATAGCTTTTACAATCATGAATTATTAGAACAGTCTAATAAATAAAACCTTAGGTATTCAATAGCAAGATAAACTATATCATGATATTCTAACCAGAGAAATATTCCTGACTATGAGCAGTCTCTTCATAAAATATTAATTAATTTTCTTCTCAAACAGCTGATTACTTATTCCGTTCCTTAAGAACTAGAGAAAAGTCCGCAGGAGCTGCATAACTAAGCACTTTCCTCAGAATTTAGGTAGTGTAGACTGCTTTCCAGAACAATTTGCTTAAAATATCCTACATAAATAAAATAAAAACATGAAAAGTTCTCTTTTAAATTTAAATGAGTAAGTGATCAATTATTAATTTGCTTCCAGAGTAATGTTTACACATGGTACCTATTACACTACGTAATAAATACAAAAAAACTCATATTATCGTATTTTGATCTAACGCAGGAACAGGATACAGTCACTCTAGTGGTAGAAAGCGCTCCTTGCGGCGGCTTTGTGAACCTACGTCTGGCGGGCTTTTCTATTGAAATATATTACAAATTAAACCCCCGCTTTCCGATTGACCGATTCAGCTCATTTTTACAACACTTCTTTCTCATGAGTTACCCACGACGTATACCGCGTTTCGTTACAATACAGCAGAAATTACGACCGGTATGAGTATATTAGGAATTTGGGTCCGGAGTAAACCCTCCCTTCTAATGAACCGATTTAATTTATTTTTACAACACATATTTACCTATTGATTACCACTGCGAATACCGAGTTTCGTCGAAATATACCAAAAATCACGGCTGGTAATGGCGAATTGGTATTGTGGGTCCGGAGTAAACCAACCTACCCCCCCTCCCCCCCCCCACTCCTAATGAACCGATTTAGTTCATTTTTATATCTCACTTTTCTCCCTATATTACCACTACGAATACTAAGTTTCGTTGAAATATAACAAATATTACGGTTGACAGGGTCAAATTAGTGTTTTGGGTTCGGGGTAAACCGCCACTTCCGGTGGACCGACTTGGGTGGTTAACGAACTCGTTTAATCGTTTGGTAATTGAATGCTATATACCAAGTTTCGTGACAAAAAAACAAAAACTCTGGCCGCTATCGTGTTAACAGACATATATATATATATATATATATATATATATATATATATATATATATATATATATATACAGGGTGTCCCGTAAATGTCTAGTCATATTGTGAGGGGTGATAGAGGACCCTTAGGGGAACAAAAAATGTTCTATGACGATTTCCCCACCATTGACCCCAACCATACATTAACCTCAAAAATTACTATTTTTACCTATATCACGCATTTGAACACATTTTTACAGGACTATGTACATATTATTTATGAGGGATAGAATTTTTAATTACCACAACAAAAACGCATGGGCTCAGAATCCCAGTGAGTTTCACAAGCGTAGCCATCAGTATTAATTTAAGGTAAAGCATTTGTTTTCTAAATATAAGTACCTGTAAAAATGTGTTCAAATGCGTGATCTAGGTAAACATAATAATTTTTGAGGTTAATGTATGGTTGGGGTTCCTTAATGGCCGCCTCCTGGACCCAGTATTAGTTATCTGAATTAACAAATTCAAAATAAATGTGTATTTTATTTATTTACTGTTTTAGGATTTTTTTTTTATATTCGTGGAAGTAATTTTTTTTTTATTGTTTTAAGTAAATATTTACTTAATGTTTATGTAAACATTTATAAAAATAAATATTTCCCTTCAGCTTTTTGAATAAACTGAAGAAAAAAATATAATTTTCTTTTCACAGATCCATGTTTTTTTTTAAACTTTTGTACTTAAACCGTTCAAATACTTCAATAACACAGGGTTATGATACATGAATGGAAAGCTGGTTAAATGAGGAAGTTTTTCTGAAACCCGGAAATCTCAGATCCAGCCCATTGAGGAGTAACGCTGGAAAGAAATATCAATAAAATGTCAGGAAATTTAGAATTGCCTTCTTTTTGTAAGATATACATACTTACATTCATTCATTTTTACGTTTACTTTCAACTAGTCTTATAGTAACTTTACTCCGCTTACGATTGGTTTCACCCCCTTTCTAGTAGTACCACCTAGGACGGAGCTACAACGATTATTCTTCTAAAAACCACGTTTGTCTCGAAAAAACAATAAAACGACGTTTTCTCCCTTATGGGCGAGAATTCGGGAAATCGTCATAGAACATTTTTTGTTCCCCTAAGGGTCCTCTATCACCCCTCACAATATGACTAGACATTTATGGGACACTCTGTATATATATATATATATATATATATATATATATATATATATATATATATATATATATACATACATATATATATATATATATATATATATATATATATATATAAATTTTAACGGGGGTCATTTTCGGTGTCTACTAGGTAGGATCGATAAAGATTTGAAGAAATTTTTCAAAAATTCCGTCATGAGTCCAACCTCAATAGCTACTTTCCTTCGGAGGAAAGTGCTAAAATGAAGGAATAGATGTACCAAGTAATTTTCAACCAAAATCGGCAGAATAAATCTAAACAATTTCGCTTCCCTTGGATATTTTATTCCAGCAATAAATTAGATAACATATAAAAACTGCGTTTATTAAATAGTAAAAATTTTAAATTTCCTTATAATTTGACCGACTTACTTCCCGATAGTAGCCAGTACATTGATTACCTTATAATTTGACCGACTTACTTCCCGATGGTAGCCAGTACATTGATTACCTTATAATTTGACCGACTTACTTCCCGATAGTAGCCAGTACATTGATTACCTTATAATTTGACCGACTTACTTCCCGATGGTAGCCAGTACATTGATTACCTTATAATTTGACCGACTTACTTCCCGATGGTAGCCAGTACATTGATTACCTTATAATTTGACCGACTTACTTCCCGATGGTAGCCAGTACATTGATTACCTTATAATTTGACCGACTTACTTCCCGATGATAGCCAGTACATTGATTACCTTATAATTTGACCGACTTACTTCCCGATGGTAGCCAGTACATTGATTACCTTATAATTTGACCGACTTACTTCCCGATGGTAGCCAGTACATTGATTACCTTATAATTTGACCGACTTACTTCCCGATGGTAGCCAGTACATTGATTACCTCATAATTTGACCGACTTACTTCCCGATGGTAGCCAGTACATTGATTACCTTATAATTTGACCGACTTACTTCCCGATGGTAGCCAGTACATTGATTACCTTATAATTTGACCGACTTACTTCCCGATGATAGCCAGTACATTGATTACCTTATAATTTGACCGACTTACTTCCCGATGGTAGCCAGTACATTGATTACCTTATAATTTGACCGACTTACTTCCCGACGGTAGCCAGTACATTGATTACCTTATAATTTGACCGACTTACTTCCCGATGGTAGCCAGTACATTGATTACCTTATAATTTGACCGACTTACTTCCCGACAGTAGCCAGTACATTGATTACCTTATAATTTGACCGACTAACTTCCCGATGATAGCCAGTACATTGATTACCTTATAATTTGACCGACTTACTTCCCGACAGTAGCCAGTACATTGATTACCTTATAATTTGACCGACTTACTTCCCGACAGTAGCCAGTACATTGATTACCTTATAATTTGACCGACTTACTTCCCGATGGTAGCCAGTACATTGATTACTTTATAATTTGACCGACTTACTTCCCGATGGTAGCCAGTACATTGATTACCTTATAATTTGACCGACTTACTTCCCGATAGTAGCCAGTACATTGATTACCTTATAATTTGACCGACTTACTTCCCGATGGTAGCCAGTACATTGATTACCTTATAATTTGACCGACTTACTTCCCGATAGTAGCCAGTACATTGATTACCTTATAATTTGACCGACTTACTTCCCGATGATAGCCAGTACATTGATTACCTTATAATTTGACCGACTTACTTCCCGATGGTAGCCAGTACATTGATTACCTTATAATTTGACCGACTTACTTCCCGATAGTAGACAGTACATTGATTACCTTATAATTTGACCGACTTACTTCCCGATGGTAGCCAGTACATTGATTACCTTATAATTTGACCGACTTACTTCCCGATGATAGCCAGTACATTGATTACCTTATAATTTGACCGACTTACTTCCCGATGGTAGCCAGTACATTGATTACCTTATAATTTGACCGACTTACTTCCCGATGGTAGCCAGTACATTGATTACCTTATAATTTGACCGACTTACTTCCCGATGATAGCCAGTACATTGATTACCTTATAATTTGACCGACTTACTTCCCGATGATAGCCAGTACATTGATTACCTTATAATTTGACCGACTTACTTCCCGATGGTAGCCAGTACATTGATTACCTTATAATTTGACCGACTTACTTCCCGATAGTAGCCAGTACATTGATTACCTTATAATTTGACCGACTTACTTCCCGATGATAGCCAGTACATTGATTACCTTATAATTTGACCGACTTACTTCCCGATGGTAGCCAGTACATTGATTACCTTATAATTTGACCGACTTACTTCCCGATAGTAGCCAGTACATTGGTTACCTTATAATTTGACCGACTTACTTCCCGATGGTAGCCAGTACATTGATTACCTTATAATTTGACCGACTTACTTCCCGATGGTAGCCAGTACATTGATTACCTTATAATTTGACCGACTTACTTCCCGATAGTAGCCAGTACATTGATTACCATATAATTTGACCGACTTACTTCCCGATGATAGCCAGTACATTGATTACCTTATAATTTGACCGACTTACTTCCCGATGGTAGCCAGTACATTGATTACCTTATAATTTGACCGACTTACTTCCCGATGGTAGCCAGTACATTGATTACCTTATAATTTGACCGACTTACTTCCCGATGATAGCCAGTACATTGATTACCTTATAATTTGACCGACTTACTTCCCGATGGTAGCCAGTACATTGATTACCTTATAATTTGACCGACTTACTTCCCGATAGTAGCCAGTACATTGATTACCTTATAATTTGACCGACTTACTTCCCGATGGTAGCCAGTACATTGATTACCTTATAATTTGACCGACTTACTTCCCGATGATAGCCAGTACATTGATTACCTTATAATTTGACCGACTTACTTCCCGATGGTAGCCCGTACATTGATTACCTTATAATTTGACCGACTTACTTCCCGATGATAGCCAGTACATTGATTACCTTATAATTTGACCGACTTACTTCCCGATGATAGCCAGTACATTGATTACCTTATAATTTGACCGACTTACTTCCCGATGGTAGCCAGTACATTGATTACCTTATAATTTGACCGACTTACTTCCCGATAGTAGCCAGTACATTGATTACCTTATAATTTGACCGACTTACTTCCCGATGATAGCCAGTACATTGATTACCTTATAATTTGACCGACTTACTTCCCGATGGTAGCCAGTACATTGATTACCTTATAATTTGACCGACTTACTTCCCGATGGTAGCCAGTACATTGATTACCTTATAATTTGACCGACTTACTTCCCGATGGTAGCCAGTACATTGATTACCTTATAATTTGACCGACTTACTTCCCGATGATAGCCAGTACATTCATTACCTTATAATTTGACCGACTTACTTCCCGATGATAGCCAGTACATTGATTACCTTATAATTTGACCGACTTACTTCCCGATGATAGCCAGTACATTGATTACCTTATAATTTGACCGACTTACTTCCCGATGATAGCCAGTACATTGATTACCTTATTATTTGACCGACTTACTTCCCGATGATAGCCAGTACATTGATTACCTTATAATTTGACCGACTTACTTCCCGACGATAGCCAGTACATTGATTACCTTATAATTTGACCGACTTACTTCCCGATGGTAGCCAGTACATTGATTACCTTATAATTTGACCGACTTACTTCCCGACAGTAGCCAGTACATTGATTACCTTATAATTTGACCGACTTACTTCCCGATGATAGCCAGTACATTGATTACCTTATAATTTGACCGACTTACTTCCCGATGATAGCCAGTACATTGATTACCTTATAATTTGACCGACTTACTTCCCGATAGTAGCCAGTACATTGATTACCTTATAATTTGACCGACTTACTTCCCGATGGTAGCCAGTACATTGATTACCTTATAATTTGACCGACTTACTTCCCGATGGTAGCCAGTACATTGATTACCTTATAATTTGACCGACTTACTTCCCGATGGTAGCCAGTACATTGATTACCTTATAATTTGACCGACTTACTTCCCGATAGTAGCCAGTACATTGATTACCTTATAATTTGACCGACTTACTTCCCGATGATAGCCAGTACATTGATTACCTTATAATTTGACCGACTTACTTCCCGATGGTAGCCAGTACATTGATTACCTTATAATTTGACCGACTTACTTCCCGATAGTAGCCAGTACATTGATTACCTTATAATTTGACCGACTTACTTCCCGATGATAGCCAGTACATTGATTACCTTATAATTTGACCGACTTACTTCCCGATGGTAGCCAGTACATTGATTACCTTATAATTTGACCGACTTACTTCCCGATGATAGCCAGTACATTGATTACCTTATAATTTGACCGACTTACTTCCCGATGGTAGCCAGTACATTGATTACCTTATAATTTGACCGACTTACTTCCCGATGGTAGCCAGTACATTGATTACCTTATAATTTGACCGACTTACTTCCCGATGGTAGCCAGTACATTGATTACCTTATAATTTGACCGACTTACTTCCCGATGGTAGCCAGTACATTGATTACCTTATAATTTGACCGACTTACTTCCCGATGGTAGCCAGTACATTGATTACCTTATAATTTGACCGACTTACTTCCCGATGATAGCCAGTACATTGATTACCTTATAATTTGACCGACTTACTTCCCGATGGTAGCCAGTACATTGATTACCTTATAATTTGACCGACTTACTTCCCGATAGTAGCCAGTACATTGATTACCTTATAATTTGACCGACTTACTTCCCGATGATAGCCAGTACATTGATTACCTTATAATTTGACCGACTTACTTCCCGATGGTAGCCAGTACATTGATTACCTTATAATTTGACCGACTTACTTCCCGATGGTAGCCAGTACATTGATTACCTTATAATTTGACCGACTTACTTCCCGATGGTAGCCAGTGCATTGATTACCTTATAATTTGACCGACTTACTTCCCGATGATAGCCAGTACATTGATTACCTTATAATTTGACCGACTTACTTCCCGATGGTAGCCAGTACATTGATTACCTTATAATTTGACCGACTTACTTCCCGATGGTAGCCAGTACATTGATTACCTTATAATTTGACCGACTTACTTCCCGATGGTAGCCAGTACATTGATTACCTTATAATTTGACCGACTTACTTCCCGATGGTAGCCAGTACATTGATTACCTTATAATTTGACCGACTTACTTCCCGATAGTAGCCAGTACATTGATTACCTTATAATTTGACCGACTTACTTCCCGATAGTAGCCAGTACATTGATTACCATATAATTTGACCGACTTACTTCCCGATGATAGCCAGTACATTGATTACCTTATAATTTGACCGACTTACTTCCCGATGGTAGCCAGTACATTGATTACCTTATAATTTGACCGACTTACTTCCCGATAGTAGCCAGTACATTGATTACCTTATAATTTGACCGACTTACTTCCCGATGATAGCCAGTACATTGATTACCTTATAATTTGACCGACTTACTTCCCGATAGTAGCCAGTACATTGATTACCTTATAATTTGACCGACTTACTTCCCGATGGTAGCCAGTACATTGATTACCTTATAATTTGACCGACTTACTTCCCGATGGTAGCCAGTACATTGATTACCTTATAATTTGACCGACTTACTTCCCGATGGTAGCCAGTACATTGATTACCTTATAATTTGACCAACTTACTTCCCGATGGTAGCCAGTACATTGATTACCTTATAATTTGACCGACTTACTTCCCGATGGTAGCCAGTACATTGATTACCTTATAATTTGACCGACTTACTTCCCGATGGTAGCCAGTACATTGATTACCTTATAATTTGACCGACTTACTTCCCGATGGTAGCCAGTACATTGATTACCTTATAATTTGACCGACTTACTTCCCGATGATAGCCAGTACATTGATTACCTTATAATTTGACCGACTTACTTCCCGATGGTAGCCAGTACATTGATTACCTTATAATTTGACCGACTTACTTCCCGATAGTAGCCAGTACATTGATTACCTTATAATTTGACCGACTTACTTCCCGATGATAGCCAGTACATTGATTACCTTATAATTTGACCGACTTACTTCCCGATGGTAGCCAGTACATTGATTACCTTATAATTTGACCGACTTACTTCCCGATGGTAGCCAGTACATTGATTACCTTATAATTTGACCGACTTACTTCCCGATGGTAGCCAGTACATTGATTACCTTATAATTTGACCGACTTACTTCCCGATGATAGCCAGTACATTGATTACCTTATAATTTGACCGACTTACTTCCCGATGATAGCCAGTACATTGATTACCTTATAATTTGATCGACTTACTTCCCGATGGTAGCCAGTACATTGATTACCTTATAATTTGACCGACTTACTTCCCGATGGTAGCCAGTACATTGATTACCTTATAATTTGACCGACTTACTTCCCGATAGTAGCCAGTACATTGATTACCTTATAATTTGACCGACTTACTTCCCGATGATAGCCAGTACATTGATTACCTTATAATTTGACCGACTTACTTCCCGATGGTAGCCAGTACATTGATTACCTTATAATTTGACCGACTTACTTCCCGATAGTAGCCAGTACATTGATTACCTTATAATTTGACCGACTTACTTCCCGATGATAGCCAGTACATTGATTACCTTATAATTTGACCGACTTACTTCCCGATGGTAGCCAGTACATTGATTACCTTATAATTTGACCGACTTACTTCCCGATGATAGCCAGTACATTGATTACCTTATAATTTGACCGACTTACTTCCCGATAGTAGCCAGTACATTGATTACCTTATAATTTGACCGACTTACTTCCCGATAGTAGCCAGTACATTGATTACCTTATAATTTGACCGACTTACTTCCCGATAGTAGCCAGTACATTGATTACCTTATAATTTGACCGACTTACTTCCCGATGGTAGCCAGTACATTGATTACCTTATAATTTGACCGACTTACTTCCCGATGGTAGCCAGTACATTGATTACCTTATAATTTGACCGACTTACTTCCCGATGGTAGCCAGTACATTGATTACCTTATAATTTGACCGACTTACTTCCCGATGGTAGCCAGTACATTGATTACCTTATAATTTGACCGACTTACTTCCCGATGGTAGCCAGTACATTGATTACCTTATAATTTGACCGACTTACTTCCCGATGATAGCCAGTACATTGATTACCTTATAATTTGACCGACTTACTTCCCGATGATAGCCAGTACATTGATTACCTTATAATTTGACCGACTTACTTCCCGATGATAGCCAGTACATTGATTACCTTATTAAATATCTAATATATACACACTCATACAAGAATATTTAAAAAAGATAACCATAGCTATTTAGTGTAATTGATTTTTTTTTAATGATCCAACAAAAAGATACTCTCTTTTTGTTGGATCATTAACCCAACAAAAAGATACTCTCTTTTTGTTGGGTTAATGAATCAGAAAATAGAGAACAGTCGACACAAAAAACCAATAATTATTAGACAGAAACTTCTTATCACATAACTACCTAAAATGAATTTTATTCCTATAGGATTCAGGAAAAAGCCCTAGTTTTGCCACCACATTGTGAAAAAACTAAAATAAAATAAATAAATAAAATTAGTAAGAAATAAAAAAAAAAAAGAAAGTAAAATAAGAGGAATTTCTATTCCAACATTTTCAAATCAATTTAGGTATGAGTATTATACAAAATAGAATCAATGAATGTGTCCCTGATTAAACGAAGGGTTAGGAGCAAAATAGTGCCAAGCAACATTTTTAACAAAACATAACTGCAGCTGCTATATGTTGGGTGTTATGTGGCACTATCAGTCTATGATGTATATTCCACTAAAATATGACTACAAGCCCTATATGCTACTTAACCTTGTTGCCCATTTCAAATGATAGTTTCACATAATATTCAACATACAGCAGCTAGAGTAAAGTTTTCTTTTAAACGTTGGCACTATTTTAGTCCGACTCGCAGGAACTGCATCATCTTACCGCGGTTCCATTCATATCCCTATTGTCATTTGAAAAGCTTAGAATAGATACACATGATATTTTCCTCGGCCTTTGTTCAAAGGACTTTATGACTTTCCCTGGTCGGTTCCGCCAGACCCTAGAATCCTCTTCTACAGATACTTCATTTCATACGTTTCAATGAATTGGAAAATATCAAAATTTTTTATATATTCCTGTATTCTTTTACTATAGTAATAATTCTACAAACAAAATCACTTGAAAAATAAAATAAAAAACCAACAGCATGAAGGCAATTGAAAATATTCAAAAGACGTCATCTAATCTATTTTTCTTGGCAAGCTATATTCCTAACAATGAATTGTTTTTCTTATTTTACCTAATCTGTTTTATTGTCAAATACATTATCAAACTATAAGCAATTAAAAAATAACAAGGAATAAAAACATACAAAAAGAACCGTTCGAATAAACGAAATCAATTACTTCAAAGTTTAAGCACTTATTTCTCCGAGTGACATCACCTAATCGAAAATTGTTTCAGAATCTTTTTTCTAGAGAATTTAAAAAGCTTTCAAATAATTTCTATCCACTTATCACGATTTCCCAACCGTGTTCGAGATATTAATGAAATTATACGAAGTTCCCAAACCTTTACATGTCTGTTCATAAAATATTTGATTCTAACCCTTCCTTAACTCCAAACGTAACCAAAAGTTTAACATGTTAGTTTTGATGAAATTCAAACATGCAAAAAATATTTCAACTGAATCCCATTGTTCTAAGTAACCAAACCAAAAACTTGATTTAACAATTTTTTTTCCCCGATATTCTCAGAAAAGGTTAAAGCTATCGCCTTAAAAATGGTTTCATTCGTTTTATAGGCTTCTTGGGCTAGTAAAAAGTTAATCATTCGTTTTACTAGCCCAAGAAGCCTAAAAAACGAGTGCTTACAAGCATATTAACTCAAAAACGTAAGCGTTGCGATTTTTTTTGCGCTAATTTCGCCCCAAACGCCATCATCTAGTGGGCGGATTTTGCTGGTTAACGATTTTGAACTTTCAAATTGGACGACGGATTTTTGTACAAAATTTCATCAATATCGGACCATTGGGGACGCCGGAAATCCGCGAACAGACAAATATATATATATATATATATATATATATATATATATATATATATATATATATATATATACATATATATATATATATACATATATATATATACATATATATATATATATATATATATATGTGTGTGTATATATATAAATATATATATACATATATATATATATATATATATATATATATATATATATATATATATACACAAATTTGAACCATCGTTATTTTCCGTCTCTAGGGGTTCTGAAACGCGAAATTTTCTAGTCGGCACTTCCGGATTGTTTCATGAGATGAACCTTATAAGCGGGGTTCCTCCCTATGAAGGGAGGGAGGAACCGTGCTAAAAATGTCACCTTCAATATCCTTCCTAATATCACCTTCTGTATAACGTTTAATGCCACGTTTTTTAATCCTTGCTTAATTTTGCCCCGACCCTTTCAATTATTAAAAATTCCTCATTATGGACTTCCATACTACTCTAAATCATCCGACAAGGTAAAACATAGTCAAAATCCAATGGATACCAGGACACGAGGGCATTGGAGGAAATGAAAAGGCCTCTAGACTCGAGTGTAATTACTCTTTTGCACTCATGAATCAGGTAAACGCTCAAAAAACATTAGTAATTCAACAGCTTGTAATACTATAATACGGATGAAGAGAGAGGGAGGCAGAGAATTAACCCCGACTTAGACGGTTATCTCTTAAAACATTAATTACGTTCCTTCTGAAATTGCTGATTAAAAATTCCTCCTTCCAGCTGATCTAGTTGTTTATTTCACTGCTTCAAACATTAGTCCACATTGTCGATACAAATGAAAACTAACGAATATGAAAAAATGCATCTTTCATTGTCCATCTTTAATAATTTCTGCTGGACTTATTTACGGCAAATTCTTCAATCTGACTTCACCCTATTAAAGGGAAAGTATTCCACTATCAAAAGGTCAAATCTGCTGAATATTTGACTGTCCAAAAAAAAGTTATGAATAAATACTTTTCCACTCTGAAAAGTGGTGATTTTCATATTCGTTAGTTTGCTTTTGTATCGACGACATCTTGTAGTGCTAAAGGGGAAACCCCTTTTCATTATTATTTTTTTTTTTTTGCGCCACTTCGACAACTAGGCCATTAGCGCCGACATCCAGGATGCAGCGAGGAATTTTAACAACGAGCCGTGGGATGAGAAAATTCCTGCCGCCTGAGGGGATCGAACCCACCATCTCCCGCTTATGAATCTAAGGCGCTAGCCACTAAACCTCGGGAGAACCCGATGTTTTATTTAATTTCTCATAAAAAAAAGAAACATTATTAAATCGAAAAAAACGATTGGTTTTTTAAATATGACTTATTTGTTTTTTTTTTAGAATTGTACTGTGTGTTATTTTTATTCTTTTTAGTTGTTTTTAATTGTTGACGTATTGTATAATGTGACGTACCCCTGTGATTTAAGTTAAGTTATTTTATTTGATTGTAATGTTGCCTTTGTTTATGGGTGTTAACAGGACACTGAGGATGAGGTGCAGAACCTCGAAAACCTTATGTTAAAATAAAGGAATTGAACAGTGGAGGTGTGTTGACTTCTTTTGCGTCCTGTTTACTAAAAAAACTTATTTCATTTTTTCATCATTTTTCAAACAACCCTTCAGTATATATAAGCGCTTTTAGCGCGTTTCCGTTTCGTTTTCATAGCGTTGTTTCACTTTATACCTATCCATGGTGTGATTTCGAAGGCTTAGAATTGAATGATGATTTAAAAAACAAAAATAATAATAAAAAAAAAATAAACAACAAATATCATGGAGGCTTAAGACATAGAAACAAACAAACGATATGCAAAATAAACCAAGTTAAAAAAGTAAACAGGCATATGGAAGCCAAAAAGTTTCGAAAAATCCTGCGTCAAGTAAGGAGTGGATGAGATACAGAAAAGTCTATGCTTATATATTATACATTTGTTTAACATATCTTTTTTAAATGCATTTCAATTATATATATATATATATATATATATATATATATATATATATATATATATATACGAGGTAAGGTAGAAAAGTTTCCGGCCTGGGATAGAAGGAAATGTGGAAGAAAAAAACTGGTTTTACTGTTTTTCAATGTATTCTCCTCTAAGTTCAACACACTTAATTCAACGCTTTGGCAACATTTCTATACCATGAAAAAAACAATTTTCTTCTTTGTTAAAAAAATGTTCTTCCACTGCTGCTTGGAGCTCTTCGTCGGTGTTAAATCGCTTCCCACGAAGGTCAGATTTTAAGTTTGAAAAAAGGTAGAAATCGCTAGGGGCCAAGACTGGGCTGTAGGGTGGATGAGAGATTTCTTGGAATCCACAGTCCTTCACAGCGGCCTTGGAAATCAATGCTGTGTGGACAGAGGCATTGGCGTGAAGGAGGCGGACACCTCTGCCTAACTTCCCTCGCCTCTTCTCTTTAATGGCGTCTCGTAACCGGTGAAGTAGGGCTGCATAATTCTTACCATTCATTGTGGTATTCCTTTCTTTAAAATCTATCAGTAGTATTCCTTTACAGCCCCAAAAAATTGTGGCCATTACCTTTTTTGTTGACGGCGTGACTTTTGCCTTTAAAGGAGGCGCTTCTCCTGGTCTTCTCCATTCCATGGACTCTCTTTTGATGAGTGGGTCATAATATAGAACCATTGTCTCATCCCCAGTTACAATTGAGTCCAAAAAATTCCTTGGGTCGGCATTATACGCGCGTGAAAATTCATTGCAGAAGTGAACTCGTTCATGTTTTCGAGCAGCTGAAAGAAAATGGGGAGTTTCCTTCAAGGCTGGACACTGACTGACAAGACTGAGGAAGTGCGGGCGATGGGTATGGAGTGAGCAGGCATGGATCTGCATAGGCGTGCAGGTCCCGGCACGTTTGAAGGAGGGGAAGCAGGACAGGCCGGAAACTTATGGACCTTACTACGTATATGTATTTTTTCTTTTGTTAATGTTGAATGATTGTGTCAAACATACCACGGAAAACGGTCACATTTTTCGGAAACTAATAAAATATTTCAGATCCTTACGAGGTTTTGTCTTATTCTACAAATTCCTAAAAATGAAAAGCTTCAAAACTGCAAGCACTAACCTTCTTCTCCGATGTTCGTACCGAAGTTCAATAAACTGCAAGCACTAACCTTCTTCTCCGATGTTCGTACCGAAGTTCAATAAACTGCAAGCACTAACCTTCTTCTCCGATGTTCGTACCGAAGTTCAATAAACTGCAAGCACTAACCTTCTTCTCCGATGTTCGTACCGAAGTTCAATAAACTGCAAGCACTAACCTTCTTCTCCGATGTTCGTACCGAAGTTCAATAAACTGCAAGCACTAACCTTCTTCTCCGATGTTCGTACCGAAGTTCAATAAACTGCAAGCACTAACCTTCTTCTCCGATGTTCGTACCGAAATACAATAAACTGCAAGCACTAACCTTCTTCACCGATGTTCGTACCGAAGTTCAATAAACTGCAAGCACTAACCATCTTCTCCGATGTTCGTACCGAAGTTCAATAAACTGCAAGCACTAACCTTCTTCTCCGATGTTCGTACCGAAGTTCAATAAACTGCAAGCACTAACCTTCTTCTCCGATGTTCGTACCGAAGTTCAATAAACTGCAAGCACTCCCCTTCTTCTCCGATGTTCGTACCGAAGTTCAATAAACTGCAAGCACTAACCTTCTTCTCCGATGTTCGTACCGAAGTTCAATAAACTGCAAGCACTAACCTTCTTCTCCGATGTTCGTACCGAACTTCAATAAACTGCAAGCACTAACCTTCTTCTCCGATGTTCGTACCGAACTTCAATAAACTGCAAGCACTAACCTTCTTCTCCGATGTTCGTACCGAAGTTCAATAAACTGCAAGCACTAACCTTCTTCTCCGATGTTCGTACCGAAATTCAATAAACTGCAAGCACTAACCTTCTTCTCCGATGTTCGTACCGAAGTTCAATAAACTGCAAGCACTAACCTTCTTCTCCGATGTTCGTACCGAAGTTCAATAAACTGCAAGCACTAACCTTCTTCTCCGATGTTCGTACCGAAGTTCAATAAACTGCAAGCACTAACCTTCTTCTCCGATGTTCGTACCGAAGTTCAATAAACTGCAAGCACTAACCTTCTTCTCCAATGTTCGTACCGAAGTTCAATAAACTGCAAGCACTAACCTTCTTCTCCGATGTTCGTACCGAAATTCAATAAACTGCAAGCACTAACCTTCTTCTCCGATGTTCGTACCGAAGTTCAATAAACTGCAAGCACTAACCTTCTTCTCCGATGTTCGTACCGAAGTTCAATAAACTGCAAGCACTAACCTTCTTCTCCGATGTTCGTACCGAAGTTCAATAAACTGCAAGCACTAACCTTCTTCTCCGATGTTCGTACCGAAGTTCAATAAACTGCAAGCACTAACCTTCTTCTCCGATGTTCGTACCGAAGTTCAATAAACTGCAAGCACTAACCTTCTTCTCCGATGTTCGTACCGAAATTCAATCAAACTTCTTTTTGTTTTTGGTATGATATTTACAAGGCTTCCAAATTCTCTTTTAAGTCTAACCTCAGTTTCTAAATAATATAAGGAAAGTATTCTGGAATATTTATCAAAATCAACTGAATGTCCAGAACTGCTCATGTCAGTTAATATAATACTTTTTTCATTATACTGCATCAAAAAACATATGTTTTCAATACTCGGTTTGAGTCCGTAAAATAGTACTTTTCGGGCCTAGGCCCGAAAAATCTTTTTGGTGCACTAACCTTACCTGCTACTAATAAACATGTGTTTGAAGGAGGTTACTTTTAGATAATTAGATTCATTCTAATATTTGTTTACTTATAATATGTAGTGTGTTTATAGTAGGTTATTTATAGGTTAATAAACAGATGGTTTTTTTTTTCAAATAAAAAAAATGTGTCAATTTGATTTCTTTTACTGTATCTTTAAGTTATTAATGAAATATAAAAGGGTTTTAATGTACTTAAGTTTGAGCAGTATAATGAAAAGTGTTGTTCATAACACGTACCAAAAGTGTGTTTTCGGTGCTTGGTCTAATTTCCGCGCTCAGCTACGCCTCGCGCGTTAAACTCGACCGCTCACCGAAAACAACCACTTTGGGTACTAGTGATGAAAATAACTATTTTTTAAATTCTTCCTCTTTTCCAAACGGACCGAAAATAATTTTATATTCGTTTGCAATTGCGAGAATTGATGGAAAATGACATTGGATAAATATAAATGGAATTGGGGTCATTCCCTGGTTATACATTTTATTCCTTCCCCCGTATTAGTTTCAGAAGTTATGCATGTAGAAACATAAATGTTAACATAACAGGAAGAATTTAGGCGGAGGGTTTTTGGTTACGGGTAGCCTATAACAGCATGACAACAGTGTTTGGAAGTGTTGCATATATACTTATTTCAAGGGGCTGAAATCTACACAGAAATCACTTCCGTAAGTTAACAAATTAAATATCGCCGCAAATATTCACCCAAACATCCCAGAATAGAATATGACTGATAATAACCTGCCTGTAACGTTGTAACCTACCTATACACCCAAACCTCCCAGAATAGAATATGACTGTTAATAACCTGCCTGTAACTTTGTAACCTACATATACACCCAAACCTCCCAGAATAAAATATCACTGATAATAACCTGCCTGTAACTTTGAAACCTACCTATCCACCCAAACCTCCCAGAATAGAATATGACTGATAATAACCTGCCTGTAACTTTGTAACCTACATATACACCCAAACCTTCCAGAATAGAATATGACTGATAATAACCTGCCTGTAACTTTGTAACCTACCTATACACCCAAACCTCCCAGAATAGAATATGACTGATAATAACCTGCCTGTAACTTTGTAACCTACCTATACACCCAAACAGGTTTAAATGAGGGGGGGGGGGACACACTCCTATCAGCTTGAAGAATAAACCACTAGAAAAGTTCTCCAGCAGAATTTTCTTTGTACTTTCTATTTTAAAAACTAGTTCTGCCTAGGTCAACCGATCGTTATTTAAGTGATATCATCCTCAATAGTTTTTGTAGGTTATCCAAATTTGCGTGAATAATACTACAAGACTCCGAGCATTATCATGTTTAGGAGAAAGGAAAAAAAAATATGATAACCTAAGAATCCGGCCCCTAGTGATAAAATAGAAGTTAAAACTTGTTTGATAGTGGATCTACTACTTGGTGATTATAATAACAAGTAGGAGAGATGGGTGTCTGTAGGGATGTGGTGGGGGTAATGCAGAGAGTAGAGTGGGGGTAGATGTTATTGTAAGGGATACTCGGGATAATAACACACAAAGATCTTCCATTTCTCCATTCATGGCGATATTTAACCAACTCCTGCTACTCTCAGCTCCTGTGATATATATCCAACTTCTATTCATTCAGGAATAAAGCCTTTTCTACAATCGGATTTGTTGGGATTTAGATAGTTCTCTCATTATACTGAAAAACGCGAACCATATAAAAAAAAACGAGCATTATCAAATTTAGGAGAAAGGAAAAAATTATGATAACCTAAGAATCCGGCCCCCAGTGGTAAAATAGAAGGTAAAACTTGTTTGATAGTGGATCTACTACTACTTGGAGATTATAATAACAAGTAGGAGAGATGGGTGTCTGTAGGAAAGTGGTGGGGGTAATACAGAGAGAAGAGTGGGGGTAGATGTTATTGTAAGGGATGCTCGAGATAATAACAGACAAAGATCTTCCATTTCTCCATTCATGGCGATATTTAACCAACTCCTGCTACTCTCAGCTCTTGTGATATATATCCAACTTCTATTCATTCAGGAATAAAGCCTTTTCTACAATCGGATTTGTTGGGATTTAGATAGTTCTCTTATTATACTAAAAAACGCGAACCATATAAAAAACCGAGCATTATCATATTTAGGAGAAAGGAGAAAAATAGATGAAAACCTAAGATTCCGGTCCCCAGAGATTGAATAGAAGGTAAAACTTGTTTGATAGTGGATCTACTACTACTTGGTGATTATAATAACAAGTAGGAGAGATGGGTGTCTGTAGGAAAGTGGTGGGGGTAATACAGAGAGAAGAGTGGGGGTAGATGTTATTGTAAGGGATGCTCGGGATAATAACAGACAAAGATCTTCCATTTCTCCATTCATGGCGATATTTAACCAACTCCTGCTACTCTCAGCTCCTGTGATATATATCCAACTTCTATTCATTCAATAATAAAGCCTTTTCTACAATCGGATTTGTTGGGATTTAGATAGTTCTCTTATTATACTAAAAAACGCGAACCATATAAAAAAACTAGGATTATCATATTTAGGAGAAAGGAAAAAATTATGATAACCTAAGAATCCGGCCCCCAGTGGTAAAATAGAAGGTAAAACTTGTTTGATAGTGGATCTACTACTACTTGGAGATTATAATAACAAGTAGGAGAGATGGGTGTCTGTAGGAAAGTGGTGGGGGTAATACAGAGAGTAGAGTGGGGGTAGATGTTATTGTAAGGGATGCTCGAGATAATAACAGACAAAGATCTTCCATTTCTCCATTCATGGCGATATTTAACCAACTCCTGCTACTCTCAGCTCCTGTGATATATATCCAACTTCTATTCATTCAGGAATAAAGCCTTTTCTACAATCGGATTTGTTGGGATTTAGATAGTTCTCTTATTATACTAAAAAACGCAAACCATATAAAAAACCGAGCATTATCATTTTTAGGAGAAAGGAGAAAAATAGATGAAAACCTAAGATTCCGGTCCCCAGAGATTGAATAGAAGGTAAAACTTGTTTGATAGTGGATCTACTACTACTTGGTGATTATAATAACAAGTAGGAGAGATGGGTGTCTGTAGGAAAGTGGTGGGGGTAATACAGAGAGAAGAGTGGGGGTAGATGTTATTGTAAGGGATGCTCGGGATAATAACAGACAAAGATCTTCCATTTCTCCATTCATGGCGATATTTAACCAACTCCTGCTACTCTCAGCTCCTGTGATATATATCCAACTTCTATTCATTCAGGAATAAAGCCTTTTCTACAATCGGATTTGTTGGGATTTAGATAGTTCTCTTATTATTCTAAAAAACGCGAACCATATAAAAAAAAAACGAGCATTATCATATTTAGGAAAAAGGAAAAAATTATGATAACCTAAGAATCCGGCCCCCAGTGATAAAATAGAAGGTAAAACTTGTTTGATAGTGGATCTACTACTACTTGGAGATTATAATAATAAGTAGGAGAGATGGGTGTCTGTAGGAATGTGGTGGGGGTAATGCAGAGAGTAGAGTAGGGGTAGATGTTATTGTAAAGGATGCTCGGGATAATAACAGACAAAGATCGTCCATTTCTCCATTCATGGCGATATTTAACCAACTCCTGCTACTCTCAGCTCCTGTGATATATATCCAACTTCTATTCATTCAGGAATAAAGCCTTTTCTACAATCGGATTTGTTGGGATTTAGATAGTTCTCTTATTATTCTAAAAAACGCGAACCATATAAAAAAAAAAAAACGAGCATTATCATATTTAGGAAAAAGGAAAAAATTATGATAACCTAAGAATCCGGCCCCCAGTGATAAAATAGAGGGTAAAACTTGTTTGATAGTGGATCTACTACTACTTGGAGATTATAATAATAAGTAGGAGAGATGGGTGTCTGTAGGAATGTGGTGGGGGTAATGCAGAGAGTAGAGTGGGGGTAGATGTTATTGTAAGGGATGCTCGGGATAATAACAGACAAAGATCTTCCATTTCTCCATTCATGGCGATATTTAACCAACTCCTGCTACTCTCAGCTCTTGTGATATATATCCAACTTCTATTCATTCAGGAATAAAGCCTTTTCTACAATCGGATTTGTTGGGATTTAGATAGTTCTCTTATTATACTAAAAAACGCGAACCATATAAAAAAACTAGGATTATCATATTTAGGAGAAAGGAAAAAAAATAGATGAAAACCTAAGATTCCGGTCCCCAGTGATAAAAAAGAAGTTAAAACTTGTTTGATAGTGGATCTACTACTACTTGGAGATTATAATAACAAGTAAGAGAGATGGGTGTCTGTAGGAAAGTGGTGGGGGTAATACAGAGAGAAGAGTGGGGGTAGATGTTATTGTAAGGGATGCTCGGGATAATAACAGACAAAGATCTTCCATTTCTCCATTCATGGCGATATTTAACCAACTCCTGCTACTCTCAGCTCCTGTGATATATATCCAACTTCTATTCATTCAGGAATAAAGCCTTTTCTACAATCGGATTTGTTGGGATTTAGATTCTTCTTTTATTATACTAAAAAACGCGAACCATATAAAAAAACGAGCATTATCATATTTAGGAGAAAGGAAAAAATTATGATAACCTAAGATTCCGGTCCCCAGAGATTGAATAGAAGGTAAAACTTGTTTGATAGTGGATCTACTACTACTTGGTGATTATAATAACAAGTAGGAGAGATGGGTGTCTGTAGGAAAGTGGTGGGGGTAATACAGAGAGAAGAGTGGGGGTAGATGTTATTGTAAGGGATGCTCGGGATAATAACAGACAAAGATCTTCCATTTCTTCATTCATGGCGATATTTAACCAACTCCTGCTACTCTCAGCTCCTGTGATATATATCCAACTTCTATTCATTCAGGAATAAAGCCTTTTCTACAATCGGATTTGTTGGGATTTAGATAGTTCTCTTATTATACTAAAAAACGCGAACCATATAAAAAACCGAGCATTATCATATTTAGGAGAAAGGAGAAAAATAGATGAAAACCTAAGATTCCGGTCCCCAGAGATTGAATAGAAGGTAAAACTTGTTTGATAGTGGATCTACTACTACTTGGTGATTATAATAACAAGTAGGAGAGATGGGTGTCTGTAGGAAAGTGGTGGGGGTAATACAGAGAGAAGAGTGGGGGTAGATGTTATTGTAAGGGATGCTCGGGATAATAACAGACAAAGATCTTCCATTTCTCCATTCATGGCGATATTTAACCAACTCCTGCTACTCTCAGCTCCTGTGATATATATCCAACTTCTATTCATTCAGGAATAAAGCCTTTTCTACAATCGGATTTGTTGGGATGTAGATTCTTCTTTTATTATATAGAGAGTGTTCATTTAATCTCCACAGTGTTTGCGGAATATTTTTGGACAGTTAGGACCAAATTAAAGAACCGTCTGTCTGAGGTAAATTGTTTTAATTCCATATTACAAACTAATACAAACTGTCCAATTCCCAGGAAGTGGGTCATATTAGCGCGTTTCTGTTTTAATCATTATTGTCATTTTTAAACTTTAGATTAGAAACTGTTAATTTTTTTCTGTTATAATCTTTACTGGAAAATGTAAAGACATGTAAACATTAAATGTAAAAACTACATTAAAATTATATTGAAGCTAATGAATATTGTAGGCGTCAAAACAGGAAACTGACAATATCCTAAGCCGAAGTTACTTCATTTGAATACCGCTTTCTCGGCCAACAGCCATAGGCGTCAAAAAAGGGAAACTGACAATATCCTAAGCCGAAGTTACTTCATTTGAATACCGCTTTCTCGGCCAACGGCCATAGGCGTCAAAACAGGAAACTGACAATATCCTAAGCCGAAGTTACTTCATTTGAATACCGCTTTCTCGGCCAACGGCCATAGGCGTCAAAACAGGAAACTGACAATATCCTAAGCCGAAGTTACTTCATTTGAATACCGCTTTCTCGGCCAACGGCCATAGGCGTCAAAACAGGAAACTGACAATATCCTAAGCCGAAGTTACTTCATTTGAATACCACTTTCTCGGCCAACGGCCATAGGCGTCAAAACAGGAAACTGACAATATCCTAAGCCGAAGTTACTTCATTTGAAAACATTTTTAAGCCTTAAATTTTCTGTGAATTCCAAACCGGTTCCCAGATGTAAGAATTGGCACACAGGTATGTCTTGATCCGGGGAGTGTCGTCACTTGATCGGGGTTCGAAACTTTGAACCCGGATCAGATTTGCATTATGAGATTTTAATATTACTTATTTGATTTATAAAATATTTTTCCTTTTCAAGATGCAGAAAGTAGGTGAAGCATGGAACGTCGCTCTGTGGGACTATAATACACTTCGTCTTTCAAGAAAGACTACAGCCAATTTCAATTTTTTTTTTTTTATTTTTTTTTATTTATGTTTTTTTAATGAAAGCTAATAAAATTTAGAGCATCTTTGTGCAACAAAGTTTTTGTTTTATGTTTCCCAGGTTTATTATATTTCGAGTAATTAATTCACAAACTTTTACAATTGAACATAAAATAATATTTTATTTTTCATCTAACTTAATATCAGCACTGATATCGTTAAAATTTAAAATTTAAATCCTGATTAGGCATAGAAAAAATCAATATATATTTTCAAATCATTCAAAAACCATCTTATTTCAATAAATCTCAATGTTGAATTAAGATAAATTTACGTTTTGAAGATGCCAGTCTGATTTTTCCAAGTCTAATCAGGATTTGAATGTTGAATTTCAATAATATCAGTGCTGATATGAAGTTAGATGAAAAAAAAAAATATTATTTTATGCCCAATTGTAAAAGTTCGTAATTTAGTAAACAAGGAAAACAAAAATATGGCTAGGCAAAGTTGTTCTAAATATTATTGGCTTTAATTTCAAAAATAATTTATTGAATTCAGTTAAGATTTGGAAGCTGTAGCCTTTTTGAAACACGAAACGTCGTTTGGCCCCACTGTGCGCCAGGTAACTGCCAGTTTAATATATTTGCTGACAGAATCCTATTATTTATAGAAACACAATTGAAACTCAAGACAGACGACTGAAACGGTGAAATATTGTCTGACGCGACAGCAATCTGGTTATGTCATATCCCAGTTCTTGCTATCGCTCGTCAACTGGGAGCACAAACGGTGTAGAGTAACCATCCATCTTGTAGCAGATAATACTGCCTCTGGTAATTGGCCTCGGGGCGTTAAATGTAGCGCGACAAGACTAACAATAAAGCCAGAGATAATTCTGTACAATTGGAGGCTAGCCCCTGCGGTGGAGGTGAGAGAATGGGACTGGGGTAAGTTAGTCCCAAGGAAACCAGGGAGTTCCAGGGACTAGCTAAGGGGGGGAGGGAGGGTAGTTAGATTCTAAAGGATGGCTCGGCATGCTTCGAGCAGTTCTCTCGTTTAGTAACACAATTACCCGACTCTCTCTCTCTCTCTCTCTCTCTCTCTCTCTCTCTCTCTCTCTCTCTCTCTCTCTCTCTCTCTCTCTCTCTCTATCTATCTCTCTCTCTCGTATATTTTTTTTTTGTGAAGACATAATTGTTATTTATCAAATAATGTGGAACAAGCCTAAAAATAAACGGCTCGACCACAGCGTAATTTTTATATTTTATACATAAATACAAATATATATATATATATATATATATATATATATATATATAAAAGCTAAGGGGGGAGGGAGGGTAGTTAGATTGTAAGAGATGGCTCGGCATGCTTCAAGCAGTTCTCTCGTTTACCAAAACAATTACCCGACTCTCTCTCTCTCTCTCTCTCTCTCTCTCTCTCTCTCTCTCTCTCTCTCTATCTCTCTCTCTCTCTCTCTCTCTCTCTCTTAGCATACTATCTTAAAATATTAACTTCCTCCAAAAATTACAAATTATACCTTTTAATGTTAGAAACGACAATGAGTATTTTATTTTGTAAAGGCATGCTTGTATTTTATTGCAGAAAAAGTAAGATGTTTGTTTTTAGAAAATAAGAAAACATTCAATTCAAGCCTGAGACCAAAACCCCCAACCGACTCTTATTATCATTACAAGATTAATGAGGCTGAATTCATTTTTTGTTTTAGTTTTCGGATGAAATTTTTGTCTCGAGGGAAATTCACATTTTAGGGCTAGACTCTGATAATAATTAATCATATTCCCCCTCAGCCTTCCCCAATCCATGCAAAAAATTCCTAATTTCACTTAAACTTTAACAAAATAAAGTTTGAGAGAGAGAGAGAGAGAGAGAGAGAGAGAGAGAGAGAGAGAGAGAGAGAGAGAGTGAGAGAGAGAGTGAGGGAGAGAGGTTGTGTGTTTTTTCGTGTTAATTTTTGAGTCTTTATTTTAGAGGTATGGTACTTAAAAGGCAGTCACACAAACACACACACACACTGAAAAAACTTTACAAAAAAGTGTCCGCTGGTGTTCGCGCATGCGCGGTGGCGATGAACGAAAAAGGAGAGCGTATGTTACAGTACAATTCATAGGTTTGTCAGGGTGGACCTAAAGCATATTTATGTTCCTGAATTTGAACAGAAGGCTCTAATTATAAATTCTTTTTTTACAATAACATATAGTAGTGTGCCTAACTATGCAGCTCCTACGTGAAGGACTATTTTAAATTTCCAAGAATGCCCAAGATCATTTCCAAATGTATTTTTGCAATTGTGATACGCTTGGGAGATAAGAGTGTATGTAGGATCTGGTTAGAAAAGAGATCATTAAAAATGATATATGGTTATGGTGAACCCTCGTTTGCAAAGTCCCGTCCCAAGGGGCTGTGGGAGTCCCGGGGCCGTGGTCGCCCATCCCAACTTTATCACTCGAATAATAATTTATTTAGAAAACTAATAAAATGTTTTTATTAACTTATAGATGTCCTGTATGTCCTGTATGTCCTGTACGTTCTGTATGTCCTGTATGTCCTGTATGTCCTGTATGTCCTGTATGCCCTGTATGTCCTGTATGTCCTGTATGCCCTGTATGTCCTGTATGTCCTGTATGCCCTGTATGTACTGTATGCCCTGTATGTCCTGTATGTCCTGTATGCCCTGTTTGCCCTGTATGCCCTGTATGTCCTCTATGTCCTGGATGTCCAGTACGTCCTGTATGTCCTGTATGTCCTGTACGTCCTGTATGTCCTGTATGTCCTTTATGTCCTGTACCTCCTGTATGTCCTGTATGTCCAGTACGTCCTTTATGTCCTTTATGTCCTATATGTCCTGTATGTCCTGTACGTCCTGTATGTCCTGGTGTCCTGTATGTCCAGTACGTCCTGTATGTCATGTACGTCCTGTATGTCCTGTACAGGACATACATGTGACAAGATGTGTCGTTCCATCTATGGTGTCCGGAAATCGTGAACTACTGCAGTTGTAGTTGATCTAAATAACTATGCTATTTAAAAAAAAAAAAAAAAAAAAAAAAAAATACTCGGAGAGTTATAAGCTTTTAGGGGTCGCTGATTACGATGAGCGGGTTGGTTAACCTTCATCACATCTGATTCAAAATAATTTCAAGATCATTTCTAGAAAAAATCCAAAAAAAATTCATGCGTATGTATTTTAGGTCCCTGAGTCCGAATCCGTAGTTTGTTTGACCTTTGCGACTTTTCCTAGAGGTCATTTGAATGTCAAATCAAGAAAAACAAGATGAAAAAATCTGAAAGAAATCATTCAAAAATTTACTTTCTGGGAGGTAGTGCGAGTCTAACAAACTACGGGTTCGGACTCAGGGACCTCAAAAATAAGCATGAATTTTTGCCAAAGTTTTCTATTTTTTCTCTATTTGACCTTCAAATTCCATCTAGGAAAGCGCGTAAGGCTATACAAAATACCAATTCGGTCTAAGGGACACCAGAAACATGCTCATGTATTTATTTTTCAGATTTTTTCCCGTGTTTTTTTTTTTTGTATATTTGACCTTCAAATGACCTTGAATCTGATGTGATGAAAGCAAAACAACCCGCTCATAGTAATCACTGACCCTGAAAACCCTATAAGGACCATACCTCTCCGAGAGTATTTTTTAGATCAGGTTATTGGACTATTATGCGGAGAGTTCAAATCCCGAGCAGCCAGGAAAGATATTTATCTTCAAGTGTCTACGTTCGCGGGTTGGATTGGGCTTCCCTGCCCGTCCATAAACCAACTCAGCCATTTATTAATGGCTGCCGGCAAAGGGGGAAATCAGGCGGACGGAGCATAGTACTCACCACACTATCTTCCTCCTGTGACGTATGATCACGAATCAGATACCTGTATAGTGTCTGCCTCTAACGGTTCTCGTGACCTTTTACAGGACTGACTTTTTCTTGGAACCCAAATAAAAAATTAATTAAATAAATATTTTTATAGAAGCGATAATTGAGGCGTTTCATATCAAACTCAGCTCAATCAAATTTGGTGGGTTATATATATATATATATATATATATATATATATATATATATACACATATATATATATATATATATATGTATGTATAAACAAATATATATATATATATATATATATATACACATATATATATATATATATATATACATATATATATATATATATATATATACACACATATATATATATATATTTTATACATATATATATATATATATATATATATATATATATATATATATATATATATGTATAAACAAATTCGTTTTTGGTTTTGATTCTAAATGTCTAAATTGTTCTTCTTCAGCGAAATCGAAAACCAGCAAAGAGTTAGAGATATTCTTTCATTAGTGCAACATCAATGTTACCTTTCATCGAAATATTCTAAAAAAAACATCCATTCATTACATCGAAATAAAACGAGAATTTTAATTCACTTTGAGTTGAGAAAATCAAAGCGTAAGAAAGGAATAAGACCGATATTGTCTTCATTTTGACTGGATCGTTAAGTCAAAGAAAAGGCCTGGTCAAAGAAAAGCCTCATCAATATTGGTCAAATCGTTCTTACGACGCCGGATTCAACCGCCTTTGAGGGTAGACTTAATGTTTTTTTTTTTTTTTTTTTTTTTTTTTTTTTTTTTTTTTTTTTTTTTTACGGCGCATCTACTTCTAGGTCATTAGCACCGACATCCAGGGTACAGCGAGGAATTTTCCCAACGAGCCTTGAGATGAGAAAATTCCTGCCGGAGGTGGGGATCGAACCCACCATCTCCCGCTTATGAATCCAAGGCGCTAACCATTAGACCACGGGAGACCCCGACTTAATGTTACACGTCAAGCAAAAATAAAAGTCTTTTTTCTAAAGGAAATGGCGTTCTTTTAAATTCTTTTGTTCAAAGAATATTATTCTAATCGTAGAAAGTTAATTTCCATCATGGAAATACTGATTTTGGGTCAAATATTTGTCACGAATGGTCCTTATTTTGTTAGTGTATTATATCTATCAACTAATTTAAATATTATATATATATATATATATATATATATATATATATATATATATATATATAAAATCAGTTCCGTAACAGGCCACGAGATCCCTGAGAGGGAAATACTATAGAGGTATCGGATTCAAGTCCATACGGCACACTAGGAAGATAGTGCGGTCAGTACTATCCTCCGGCCGTCTAATATTCCCCTTTACTGCTTTGACAGCTAGGGTCATTAGCACAAAGCTAATGATTAATAAATTCATTAAAGGCTGGGTTGGTCTAAGGACGGTCAGAGAGAACGAATACGACCCATGAACGATGACACTAGAAGATAAAAATCTTCAGAGCTTGCTCGGGATTTTATCTCAGGTCCTCCAGCATATGAGTCGAGTGCTCTACCACTGAGCTAACCTCGCCCCATATATATATAAACAGGGTTTCCCGAATTTAAATTGCAAAACGTTAGGAACCAAAATTCCTAAAATTCCATTAGAGATTTGCTCGTTTTTGCTTCGTTTTGGAGAAAATCACAATTCGCTCCTTTATGGTACGATTAATGATGATTTTAAGACTTTTTTTATAAACGATTCCAAGCGTACAGCCTCCATGTGTTCATTTCTTTGGAATTTTGCTATTAAAGAACGAAATATATACCAAAGTCTGTTCTTTGGGCACAGCGTCGTGACGTGTGCGTCAGCAGATAGCTTGGCTTCCTTTCTATCCCCACTACTCCAGGCCTTGTCCTACACCCTTCGTATTTGGTTTGGAACCTCATGACGTATTCCCGGGTACCTTTGTGGGTGTGGTATCTTATGATACTGAATCCCTTAAAAAAACTTTTTTCATTATACTGCATCAAAAAACATGTGTTTTCAATACTCGGTTTGAGTCCGTAAAATAGTACTTTTCGGGCCTAGGCCCGAAAAATCTTTTTGGTGGGCTAACCTTACCTGCTACTAATAAACATGTGTTTGAAGGAGGTTACTTTTAGATACTGTGATTCATTCTAATATTTGTTTACTTATAATAAGTAGTGTTTAAAGTGCAATACAACATGGATATACCAGAAGATGTTTTAGAAGAAGCCCAAGAATAATAAACATCTGTTTATTAAGGTTTTAATATAATGAATAATCAGAATTGTACTATAAATATTAATGTAAATGTATAAGTACTTTTCTTCTATTATAGGTTAATAAACAGATGTTTTATTTTTCAAATAAAAAAAAAGGTGTCAATTTAATTTCTTTTACTGTATCTTTAAGTTATTAATGAAATATAAAAGGGTTTTAATGTAATTAAAGTATGAACAGTATAATGAAAAGTATTGTTCATAACACGTACCAAAAGTGTGTTTTCGGTGCTTGGTCTAATTTCCGTTAAACTCGCCCGCCCACCGAAAACAACCACTTTTGGTACTAGTGATGAAAATAACTATTTCAGCGGGCCCGTTGTCACACAGTGGTATTTTTAACTGATCTAGCTGGACAAAATTATTTTATTACGGATTCTTATAGGGAAGAACTTGCTGATTACGAATACTCCTCACGTTATGGGTTGGAAATAAAGTCTTACCGTCGTCTTCTGTCTTTTTTAGGAGAAAAACAGTTTTTTATTACGTTTTAAGTGTTAACCAAAATCTAATTAATTTTTTTTAATATATATATTTTTCGATTATTATACTTCTTTTATAAATTATTTAACTTTTCCACGACTAATCAGGATTTGAATGTTTAATTTCAACGATATCAGTGCTGATATCGTCGATACAAATGCAAAGTATCGAATGTGAAAAAACGCATTTTTCATTTTAAATCTTCACTGATTGCTGTTGGACTGATGGATGGCAAACTCTCGAATCTAAGTTCACACAGTGAAATGAGGATGTAACCACTGTCAAAAGGTAGAATCTGCCTACTATTTCATTGTCCAAAAGCAAAGTAATAAATAAAAGTATTTTCACTCTGGAAAGTGGTGATTTTCACATTCGTTAGTTTGCATTTGTATCGACGATATTAAGTTCGATGAAAAATAAAATATTATTTTATGTTAAATTGTAAACGTTAGTGAATTATTTACACGTAATTTAATGAACAGGCGAAACAAAAACAGAAATCTGGCCAAACAAAGTTGTTATAAATGTTATTAGCTTTAATTTAAAAAAACCTGCGTTCAAATTGGTTAAGATTTGGAGGCTGTAGCCTTTTTAGAAAAACGAAAAGTCGTTTGGCCCCACTGTGAAGTGTCGTGGCGTATTTGACACTTAACTAAATTGTAATTAATCCACTTGACATCATTTCAAAATTTTCTTCACTTATTTACTTTTTTGATATGTTTGCCGAAATAACTATACAAAACGGGGTCTCCCGTGGTCTAGTGGCTAGCGCGCTGGATTCATAAGCGGGAGATGGTGGGTTCGATCCCCACCGGCGACAGGAATTTTCTCATCCCACGGCTCGCTGAGAAAATTCCTGGCTGCACCCTGGACGTTGGCGCTAATGGCCAAGATTTGTCGATGCGCCGTTAAAAAAAAATAAAACTTTACAAAAGGAATACTTGGGCCATGATGGACATTTTTTTCGAAGCTATCGGTCCTAAAAGTGTTAATGTACTGTAAGGGGCCGATTAGCAAGGACGGGATTTAAAGGAATAGATGATGGGGAAATATTTTAGAGAAGCGGAAATTCCTTTCAAAACTATAATTTACACTGAGGTTACTAACACATACATAAATATCATAAAACATCGCTAAGACGAGAGAAAAGGTTGAGTGAGAGAGAAACCGCTAGATAAGAGTAATCACATATCATTTGGGGAGGTTAGAGCATATTTTGGAACTGACTTACCTCCCATCGCCATCGCGGCCAAGACCTCAGGAACGGGCGTGGACTCTCCCCCGTCGGAGGTAAGCCAGCTTTTTATACCCATTGTGCCCCACTCCTGCTTTAGCAGGTGGCTGGACTAGAAACTCTTGTCAGGTCTTAAATCTTCCGAGAATCTTACGAATCAGCCACGTGCAGTTCCAACAACCCAGACGCAACGTTTGCTGATTCGTGGTTCTCACATCTCTAGAGATGGGCAGCCAACCTTTTCTCTCATTCTTATTCACTTAACAAAGACAAAGGGAAAACGGGGCCTTACAGTACGTTTTGTGGAAAAACACTTCTACCTTAAGTCGCGTTCTTATTTCTAATATTGTTAGTAAGTTCTTTTAAGAGGTTAATTATTGTACTTCCTGTTTAAACATTCTTAATCCATTATACAGATAATTCTCTCCGAAATGTATTGTATCTTCCTTCTTAATTATGAACTACGGAGGAAAGAAAGATCAGGGCGGAATAACCTTTTCCAGGGAAAACCCGACAGTTTTTTTCTGTTTCTTCTCCTTGTGAAAGTGTAATTGAATGAATTTTAATTGAGTGTTAAAGGGAATTTCCTTTAGTTTAAGGAAGAGGAAGCAATCTAGTGGAAATAACCCCTCTAATGTTATAATTATCCTGCGACTTAGGTCACCAGGACGGCCAAAGTTCAAAAGGTCACGTCTCTAACCTCCTGACATCCTGACAATATCATCCATATTACACTAACAATGGACATGTCAGCTACATATAAACATACACAAATTTATATATATATTATTGTTTTTGTTATAACCAAAAGGTCATAAATAATATTCTTCTCATTTCAATTCCTTTATTCCAACCCTAACCGGGTTCGAGCTATTCTCCTCCTCCTCAAAGTGTATATCCTACAATAATTTTTATATTTCTAATAATTTGTTCACACCAAAAACATATTTACATTAAAAACGTTTTTACTTACATCGATGGGCTTATCACATTACGTACATTTGTAAAACTAATTTAATATTGCTTAGCAATAAATGTCTGAGGGTTATGAAACACTACCCTCCTCCCTGTAAACCTGTCTACAGTCCCCTGCCTTTCTATTGTGTAACACTAGGTTATGAAACACTACCCTCCTCCCTGTAAACCTGTCTACAGTCCCCTGCCTTTCTATTGTGTAACACTTGGTTATGAAACACTACCCTCCTCCCTGTAAACCTGTCTACAGTCCCCTGCCTTTCTATTGTGTAACACTAGGTTATGAAACACTACCCTCCTCCCTGTAAACCTGTCTACAGTCCCCTGCCTTTCTATTGTGTAACACTAGGTTATGAAAGACTTTATTTAGATATTTGATGCCCTTTTTAGCGCGGTTACTCCCTATCTCCATAGGGAGTAACCGCTTATGAGGTTGACCTCACGACGCAATCCAGAAGTGCCGACTAGAAACTTTCACGTTTCAGACCCTATAGATCACGAAAATATAGGTGGCCCAAATTTGTATATATATTTATGTATATATTTATATATATGCTTGTCTGTTCGCTCTCTAGCAAGCTCAAAAATGGTCCGATTTTGATGAAATTTAGTACGAAAATCTGTCGTCTTATTTGAAAGATCAAGTTCGTTAACCAGCAGAAGCGAATGACAATTCGAATGCTTGCTAAGTTCTCTACAAAAAAGGTTCTGAATCAATATTCGATGGGGCAACGTCAATCAGAGATATAAGCGCTTAAAACTGAAAAAGTGTTTGTTTTGAAAGGGGTTTTCTCTTTGTTTATCTCACTTTTTAATTGTTTTTTTGTTTTTTTTTTAAAATTGCATTTATCAATAAAATTAGTATAGTAGTAAAATAAGCTAAGAAACGGTGAAAGGTATTGGTAATAAGTCTGTAGTGGCTGTGGTAATCAAGATGGCTGTGGATAATCGTTGGCTGTTTTGAATTCTCCTATCTATATAACCTTCCTCATAGCCTCCAACTTATAACCTTCCTCATAGCCTCTAACTTAAGTTATCGTTATTTCTTATTTTATAGAAAGATGTAACCCACGACAGAATGGAATTTTATTAGCCATTAAGCACATATTTACAGTTGATTATTACAGTAATTTCGAGATTTTCCTGATCATAAGCTTATCGCTAAAGTTGCGTAGCTCATAATTAAATAAATAAATATTACAGTAAAACGAATTTGCTAGTAAAACAAGATACATTCTTAGAATGACAAAGAATTTTTGGTTGTTTAGAATAGAGCCTTCTCAGTAAAAGTCGAAGAGTAAGTACGTTTTCAGTACATAGGTGTTTTCACTTATTAAGAATTATCCGCTTCTGTGTAAGTTGGCTCTATTCCATTTCTTCGAGATGTACGTAAACGCGCTAAGATGACGCAGTTCCTGCGAGTCGGCCTTTTTATTTACTAACTGTTCCTGTCTTTCTACTATAAACAGGTTTTGATTAATATTTCGTTTAAGGCTGTTCGGTCATTTGTCTGAATTTGAGCTTCCTGAAATATACTCCTGAAAAAGTGGGAGTTTCGTTTATTTTCAGGAAGCTCAAATTTTAGACAAAGAATTGAAGAACCTTAGACTAAAGATTAAAGAAAGAAAGACAGGATCAGTATATTAAATTAGTTGTATACGAGTACGTAACGTGATAAGCCCATCGATGTAAGTAAACACATTTGAAATGTAAATATGCTTTTTGGTGTGAACAAATTATTAGAAATATAAAAATTATTGTATGAAATACCCTTTGAGGAGGAGCAGATCGAAACCGGTTAGGGTTGGAATACCTTTTGAGGAGGAGCAGATCGAAACCGGTAAGGGTTGGAATACCCTTTGAGGAGGAGCAGATCGAAACCGGTTAGGGTTGGAATACCCTTTGAGGAGGAGCAGATCGAAACCGGTTAGGGTTGGAATACCCTTTGAGGAGGAGCAGATCGAACCCGGTTAGGGCTGGAATACCCTTTGAGGAGGAGCAGATCGAACCCGGTTAGGGCTGGAATACCCTTTGAGGAGGAGCAGATCGAAACCGGTTAGGGTTGGAATACCCTTTGAGGAGGAGCAGATCGAAACCGGTTAGGGTTGGAATACCCTTTGAGGAGGAGCAGATCGAACCCGGTTAGGGCTGGAATACCCTTTGAGGAGGAGCAGATCGAACCCGGTTAGGGCTGGAATACCCTTTGAGGAGGAGCAGATCGAACCCGGTTAGGGCTGGAATACCCTTTGAGGAGGAGCAGATCGAAACCGGTTAGGGCTGGAATACCCTTTGAGGAGGAGCAGATCGAACCCGGTTAGGGCTGGAATACCCTTTGAGGAGGAGCAGATCGAAACCGGTTAGGGTTGGAATACCCTTTGAAGAGGAGCAGATCGAAACCGGTTAGGGTTGGAATACCCTTCGAGGAGGAGCAGATCGAACCCGGTTAGGGTTGGAATACCCTTTGAGGAGGAGCAGATCGAAACCGGTTAGGGTTGGAATAAAGATATAAAGTAAGAAGTATATTATTTATGACCTTTTGGCTATAACAACAACAATAATAAACATATATATATATATATATATATATATATATATATATATATATATATATGTATATATATATATATGTATATATATATATATATATATATGTATATATATATATATATATATATATATATATATATATATATATATATAGAGAGAGAGAGAGAGAGAGAGAGAGAGAGAGGGGGTCTCCCGTAGTCTAGTGGCTAGCACGCTGGATTCATAAGCGGGAGATGGTGGGTTCGATTCCCACCTCCGGCAGGAATTTTCTCATCTCAAGGCGAGAGAGAGAGAGAGAGAGAGGAGAGAGAGAGAGAGAGAGAGAGAGAGAGAGAGAGAGAGAGAGAGAGGAGAGAGAGAGAGAGAGAGAGAGAGAGAGAGGAGAGAGAGAGAGAGAGAGAGAGAGAGAGAGAGAGAGAGAGAGAGATGAGAGAGAGAGAGAGAGAGAGAGAGAGAGAGAGAGAGAGAGAGAGAGAGAGAGAGCGAGAGAGAGAGAGAGAGGGGGAGAGAGAGAGAGAAGTTAGCTCAGTGGTAGAGCACTCGACTAATATGATGGAGAACCTGAGTCTGAGTGCCTTAAAGATTTTATCTTCTCGTGTCTTCGTTCGTTGGTCCCTTTGGTTGAGGTTCGACCCTTTGGTTGAGGTTCGACCCTTTGGTTGAGGTTCGACCCTTTGGTTGAGGTTCGACCCTTTGGTTGAGGTTCGACACTTTGGTTGAGGTTCGACCCTTTGGTTGAGGTTCGACCCTTTGTTTGAGGTTCGACCCTTTGGTTGAGGTTCGACCCTTTGGTTGAGGTTCGACCCTTTGGTTGAGGTTCGACCCTTTGGTTGAGGTTCGACCCTTTGGTTGAGGTTCGACCCCTTTGGTTGAGGTTCGACCCTTTGGTTGAGGTTCCACCTCTTTGGTTGAGGTTCGACCCTTTGGTTGAGGTTCGACCCTTTGGTTGAGGTTCCACCTCTTTGGTTGAGGTTCGACCCTTTGGTTGAGGTTCGACCCTTTGGTTGAGGTTCCACCTCTTTGGTTGAGGTTCGACCCTTTGGTTGAGGTTCGACCCTTTGGATGAGGTTCGACCCTTTGGTTGAGGTTCGACCCTTTGGTTGAGGTTCGACCCTTTGGTTGAGGTTCGACCCTTTGGTTGAGGTTCGACCCTTTGGTTGAGGTTCGACCCTTTGGTTGAGGTTCCACCTCTTTGGTTGAGGTTCGACCCTTTGGTTGAGGTTCGACCCTTTGGTTGAGGTTCCACCTCTTTGGTTGAGGTTCGACCCTTTGGTTGAGGTTCGACCCTTTGGTTGAGGTTCGACCTTTTGGTTGAGGTTCGACCCTTTGGTTGAGGTTCGACCCTTTGGTTGAGGTTCGACCCTTTGGTTGAGGTTCGACCCTTTGGTTGAGGTTCCACCTCTTTGGTTGAGGTTCGACCCTTTGGTTGAGGTTCGACCCTTTGGTTGAGGTTCCACCTCTTTGGTTGAGGTTCGACCCTTTGGTTGAGGTTCGACCCTTTGGTTGAGGTTCCACCTCTTTGGTTGAGGTTCGACCCTTTGATTGAGGTTCGACCCTTTGGTTGAGGTTCGACCCTTTGGTTGAGGTTCCACCTCTTTGGTTGAGGTTCGACCCTTTGGTTGAGGTTCGACCCTTTGGTTGAGGTTCGACCCTTTGGTTTGGGTTTTCCTAGAGCTATAGGTTTGTATGAATTTAACGACACTGTAATAATGTTACCCCGTTTTACGGTATAGTACCTCTACAGTATCTGCCACCCTCCCTTAACATCCGAAATTCATTAGGAGCGGTTATTCATTTTGGGCATTAAATTTCATTTCGCAAGTAAATAAAAACCGGTTATTCATTCTGATCATGCAAATGTAATTTGGAAAGTAAATAAAATCCTATTATTGATTTTGGCATTGAAAATGTCATTTGGTAAATGAATATAAACAGGTTAGTTATTTTGGGCATGAAAATGTCATTTGGAAAGTAAATAAAATCCTATTATTGATTTTGGCATTGAAAAAGTCATTTGGTAAATGAATATAAACAGGTTAGTTATTTTGGGCATGAAAATGTCATTTGAATAGTAAATAAAAATCGATTATTCCTTCTGATCATTAAAATGTCATTAGGAAAGTAAATAAAACCCGGTCATTCATATTGATCAAGCGAATATAATTTGGAAAGTAAATAAAATCCGGTTACTCATTTTGGTCATGAAAATGTCATTTGGAATGTAAATAAAAACTGGTTATTCATTTTGACCGTTAAAATTTTCATTTTAAAAGTAAATAAAAACCTATTACCAATTTTGGCATTGAAAATGTCATTTGGTAAATGAATATAAACAGGTTAAATATTTTGGGAATGAAAATGTCATTTGAAAAGTAAATAAAAACCGATTATTCTTTCTCATCATTAAAATGTCATTAGGAAAGTAAATTACAACCGGTCACTCATATTGACCAAGCGAATATAATTTGGAAAGTAAATAAAATCCGGTTACTCATTTTGGTCATGAAAATGTCATTTGGAATGTAAATAAAAACTGGTTATTCATTTTGACCATTAAAATTTTCATTTTAAAAGTAAATAAAAACCTATTACCAATTTTGGCATTGAAAATGTCATTTGGTAAATGAATATAAACAGGTTAAATATTTTGGGAATGAAAATGTCATTTGAAAAGTAAATAAAAACCGATTATTCTTTCTCATCATTAAAATGTCATTAGGAAAGTAAATTACAACCGGTCACTCATATTGACCAAGCGAATATAATTTGGAAAGTAAATAAAATCCGGTTACTCATTTTGGTCATGAAAATGTCATTTGGAATGTAAATAAAAACTGGTTATTCATTTTGACCATTAAAATTTTCATTTTAAAAGTAAATAAAAACCTATTACCAATTTTGGCATTGAAAATGTCATTTGGTAAATGAATATAAACAGGTTAAATATTTTGGGAATGAAAATGTCATTTGAAAAGTAAATAAAAACCGATTATTCTTTCTCATCATTAAAATGTCATTAGGAAAGTAAATTACAACCGGTCACTCATATTGACCAAGCGAATATAATTTGGAAAGTAAATAAAATCCGGTTACTCATTTTGGTCATGAAAATGTCATTTAGAAAGTAGATAAAGACAGGTCATTCATATTGATCAAGCGAATATAATTTGGAAATTAAATAAAAACTGCCATTTGGAATGTATATACAAATCGGTCATTTATTTAGTCCAAGAAATGTCATTTGAGAAGCAAATGAAAACCGTTTATTTTTTTTCTACTTTTTTCGCATAGAACAACTAATTTCCTACTTTTTCTCAGTAATATTCAGCACTGATTAACAATCTGTTCCTGGCAAATAACGAATTAACTGTCAAAATATTCCACCATAATATCGTGCCATAACATAAATTTTCGGTTCAGTCGATGACATGAAATTTGGAGACATCCTGCGATGTGAAAGCTTCATTTAAAAAATCAACAGCTGGAGATTCTTTTTTTTTTTTTTTTTTATAATTTATTTATGAGCACCCCGCATTGACAGCGTTTCGCCCAGGTACACATATAAAATAGAAATACATAACAACAACAAAATATTTACAATATTACATAATTACAAATCCAATTACATTATTGTGTGTTTTAATCTAATTATACAATTAAGTTTGTGAATAACATACAGCTAAAAGTAAAATTAACTAGTAAAAAACAATACATTTTTAAGAAAAACTTATAATTATAAAGGAAACGAAGAAAATAGTTCCTATGTACAATATGACTATATATAATCGCAACAGTTTCTATTTACAATATAGGTTCTATGCATAATATGACAACATACATAAGAACAATAGCCCCATGTACAATCAATAGGAAGGATCCTATGTAAAATAATGATGAATAAATGAATATATTACGTCATGAGTGATGTTTATAAAAAGAAAAGAAAAAAAAAAAAAAAAAATTCAACGGCGATGTTAAAAGCATAGTTTGGGTCGTCTAGACAATCAAAGGCTAAGCTCTAAGCTGGAGATTCAAGCCACATCAAAAACAAAAAAAGTTCCAAGCGAAAAGTCCTTTGGCACAATATTATAATCATATATTTATTTTCGTTTTGAAATATTTCTAGTATTGAAAACTCTAAATGCCTCTTTCTAGTTCACACCTTCATTAAAAATAGTAATTAACGTTGCATTTAAAAATATTATTATTTTTCTTGATAAGTCACCGATTTGTCTTTGTGATAAAAAAAAAAAAATAAAATCTTTAACCCAAAGAAATTCGACCCCATGACATTTTTCATTTTGAAGAGGCAAAAGCAGGGGCAAAAGACAATCCACCGAGATGGTTCATTAAAAACTCATGCTGAAAACAAATATAACTAAGAGGGGAAAAAATAATCAGAGACTTCAAAGATATTTAACAAAAAAAAAAAAAAAAAAAAAAAAAAAAAAAAAAAAAAAAAAAAAAAAAAAATTGTGTAGAAAAAGCAGGAATGAATGAATGTCAAAGGGCAGGAATATTAAAAATAGAGATAAAAAGTATGAAAAGGTAAATAAAAATACTAAGAGATCTAAAATAAAATAAAAACAGAACTAAAACGTAGATTATCAAGATATTTTATCTTTCTCTAAACTAACTGGATATAGAATAGCTTTAATATTCTCTGTTTATCAAAGCACACTCACTCCTTTGTATCTCTATGGATATCTGTTTATTTTCACTCCTTTGTGCGATTTGGATAATAAATTTTGTTTGGTCTTTACACCGAATATTATCAAACAATTGCACTGGTCTACAAAATTTAACTTTTTGTGTGCCTTTCAATTGAATACTATATTTTTATACTGTTTTGAGGTTACTGAATAAATAAGTAAATAAATCTTTATTTCCATTAACCCACAGAAGAGTGGAACCTCAAGAAGTTTATGATTTACAAGATTTTAACAATAAATAAAATATCTTAATAAAAAAAAAAATGTAATCGTTTAGAGCCTTCTGCTCAAATTCAGGAACATAAATATGCTTTAGCTCCACCCGACTAACTTATGTAATGTAGTCTATAACATACAGTCTTCTTTTTCGATATGGCTACCGCGCATGCGCGAACTATTTTGTGATACGAACCACTTTTTTGTGACGCTTTTTTTTTTCAGATTGGTCATCGCTAAAGCATATTTATGCTATAGGCGTTATCAAAAAGTTTGGTTCGCGCATGCGCGGTAGCTATATACGAAAAAGAAGACTTTATGTTATTACACAGGTTTTTCGAGTGGACCTAAAGCATATTTATGTTCCTGAATTTGAGCAGAAGGCTCTTTTTCAGGAAGGATTTTTTTTTTTTTTTTTTTTTTTTTTTTTTGTGACGGCGCAACGTCTAGGCCATTAGCACCGAATGAATGTTGTACCTAATATTTTTGTTGTGTTAAGAGCCATACAAATTATTTTCTTATTTAGGAGCTAGGTAGAATTTTGTTTTATTTTGCTGCAAGTTGGCTCGTATAACTTTACAATATCTGCATTTTTGTAAATGCATCTGTGAAATGATTTATTCTCGTTACCTAGACTATGTAGATATTCTGGGGTGTACCACGCCCCAGAGTGTTGACTTTTAAAAGATTGTCATCATAGGGTTTAGTACATTTTTCAACAATATGGCGCGAACGAACCTACGTTTTTTGAAATGCAACCCCAGCGTGATGGACTTATCTAAATTAACTTCTATGCCGATATGAAATCACAGTAGCTCTCTGTATTGTATCAATAGCGTTTGCCAAAATAAATAAATAAAAAGGACAGAGACTATTTCTGGACCAAGAGCTGAACTAGGATATTGCCCCCCCCCCCCCCCCTCTAAAGCTGGGTAAAGTACATAAAGATGGCGAACAAGAATCTTGGGTAAACCTAGATTGGCAAACACACACACACACGCTCTATCTTGGGTTTTAGGTGAATTCTTTTCTTTTTTACTCTTAGGCAGTCCCATTGTTTGGCCAGCAGCCACAAAGATACACAGCAATATTGTCCCGACAGTGTTGGGCTTATTCGAATAATTTTTTATTTAAGTAACGAATAAAAGATTATTTTTTATCCGTTATTAGTTAATCATAAAACCACGGATGACCAATTATCCGTTATTCGAGAAACGGGTGAATTATCTTTTATTCGTCATTTGATTATCTGTTATCTTTTATTCGTTATCCGTCTACAATACCACTTTTTTCTATCCATTCGGGCAAAACAAACTGTTCGTTTGCACATGGCATTGCACTCTTTAAATAAATAATTAAACATCAAGATATTGTTTTTTAAGTACAACACGGCACTTCCATCGTCAGCACCAGTCGAACGGCTGTTCTCGTTTGCTTCCATAACGGATATTCCAAAAAGCAATCAACTCTCTGATGAAATGTTTGAGAAAAGAGTAGTTTTAAAATCTATGTTGAATTTAATTTAAAGTTTAATTACATATTTAAATAATAATGTAATACATAATTATATTTAATAATAATTTAAATAATTACATATTATATTATATTTAAATAATAAATAAATACATTATGATTAAGTAGTAAATTGGTTTTCTACACATCTTCCAAATATAAAAATCATATTTCGGATGAAAATTTATCCATCGAATTAAAATTCATCCGTAAGATGAAAAATTATTTCAAATGAAATCTTAAGATAAAAGATGACGGATAACTTTACGTAAATGGTAATAATTTTGAATAACGGATAACGGATATCCGAAAATTATAGATTACAAATAACGAATAACCTAGGTTATTCGTCATCCGTTATCCGAAGATAATTTTTGCCCAACTCTGTGTCCCGAGAGGTTACGGTGGAAGGGTAAACAAGATAATAAAAAAAATGCAATTCACAAAAATTGCTTGGCGTTAGCGAGTTTCATATTTTTAGTTTCCTAAGTTTAAGACAAACTAATAACACACGCACACACAATGTTGGGCAAAACTAAAAACTAAAACTAAATTCACTTTTTGGAATAAACTAAAACTAAACTAAAAATTGCAACCTAAAAAAAAACTAAAACTAATATTTTACTAATTAATGGATTTTAACTAAACTAAAACTAAAACTAAATCTTTGGGAATTGACTAAAAACTAAATTAAAGCTTTAGTTTAGTTTAGTTTTACTAAAATAACATGAATTAATATAAATCATATGTTATTTCGATACCTAAGTAAATTATTAAAACTAATAGAATTTGCTTAAGAATAAGAAATTGTGGCTTTTTCTCGTAATTTGCAAACATATGTTCTTTGATAAACTAAATTAGTTAACTAAAAACTAAAACTAAACTAAAATCACAAATTTAGGTCTCTATTACTAAACTAAACTAATTACCATACAAAAACGGAGTCCATATGATTAATAATTATACAAATCTAAAACTAAACTAAAACTAAAAATACAACATTAGTTTAGTTTTGCCCAACACTGCGCACACACACAAAAAAAAAGTGGTATTTTCCAAAGACATAATACATATATCCGTATGTATTTGGACACGCTGAATCGAAATGCGGAGTCCGTTTCACGCCATCAAGTCAGATTTAAGAGCATTTGATGGTTTAAATATATCGTATGAAGTTGTTAAAGAAGAAATAACTAGTGCTTCCATGGTTTTGAGATTAGCTGAATCCGAATCCGAGGTCTGTTACGCCCCATCGGCGAAAGATCAAGGCCATTTCAAGGACAAATAAATATGTTTATTTTGCAACAAAATAGTCTCCAGTCAGAATTTTTTGGGGTCATTAACGCCAGAAGTTTGTTTTTAATTATAGAAGAAAGAAATCATTTAAAAACTCCGGACCCAAATGACCAATTTTCCAATACCAAATTTTCCGTTCGTCAGACAGCGCCGCACAGTGGTGCCAAACGCCCGATTTCGGGGAAAAAAGCCTTTAGGTACTTCAATGTTTGTGATTTAGGTGTCATTTTTGATGTATTGTTTTCTGCTGAGTTGAATGAGACCACTACCAAATTGATAGAATAATTATTTTGGAAGATAAACGGGTTTTATATTAAGAATCACCTGAACAATAGCAGGTATTCAATTTTAAAAAGTCATATTTTACTCAATTTGTAGAGATAAGTATTACTAGCTGAATACCCGTGCTTCGTCACGGCAGATAAGTAGTTACTAGCTGAATACCAGTGCTTCGTCACGGCAGATAAGTAGTTACTAGCTCAATACCCGTGCTTCGTCACGGCAGATAAGTAGTTACTAGCTGAATACCCGTGCTTCGTCACGGCAGATAAGTAGTTACTAGCTGAATACCCGTGCTTCGTCACGGCAGATAAGTAGTTATTTTATTTCGTTAAATAATGTTTCATTAAAATTACGTTACTATACAATTCTGTGCAGTTTATTATAGCACGGTTCCCGTCATACTATATTTTATTCAATGGGCGTTAAAATTTAAAAGTTTATGTTTCCAAGAAGTCATATGGTAACACCCAATATATTTACGAGTATTACCAAGGTTATAGGCGAGGAGGCTGTGCAAGGGTTCCGAATATTATTACCTCGCCTGGAAAACCTAAGGATATGCCATACATCACGGTTTGACCGGGACTGTCCCGGTATTTTGCAATTGTTTCGGTGTCCCGCCCAGTTTTATCAATGTCCCGGAAAAGGCTGTAAGATGTAAAGAGTAATGAATTCATGTTTATAAGAATCTTTTTTAAATCGGTTACTTTTCTACAATTAACATTTTTACTACTGCTCACAGTGTCAAAGAAATGAGAAGTAATCTAACTGTAAAACGCTGGAACTACCTGCACAGCGCTGCCAGACACTACTATTTGGCTGAGAGGTTGTTTTAAGAAAATCAAGTAGCAAAAGAAGTTCCATTCTTATTTTTAAGGTTAGGGTAGACTAACAGTTTAGGATTAATTAAGGTCTGCCATCATAGTTGAAATTAACCTCAATTGGAAATAAAACTATGAGATAGATAATGTAAGGTAACAGCTGTTCTTTATCGTCCTAGCAACGCAGGCTGCCTAGGCTTGCCTTCTCTAACCAACTCAAACTTTAAACCCCCCTACAAATGCTTAAAAATACGAATATCAAAAAATCCTTTCTTAGTGAGTGCCTACGTTATATAGGGAGTGTCCATGCAAAATTTCAAAATTTTCTGTCGAGCGGTTTGGGCTGGGCGTTGATAGATGAGTGAGTGAGTGAGTGAGTGAGTGGTATTTAACAAATATATAGTAGATTCAAAATGTGTTTTTGAGATCTGAGTCGAATAAATTAATAAGAAATGTAATTTTGTTAACTGTTCTCGACGTATTCCTCATTCTTGAAATTTGAGCATATAAAGACTAAAGCAGTTTCACACGAGATATTTGATGGATCTCACTGTTTATGTTTAGTTACTTCCTAACACAACATTTTTAACAACTCTCTGCAGAAGAAATAATGGTAAAGTCGTTTCTCGTAAAATAATGACATCGCTAATTGACACCTTCATTTTATTAGGCTGTGCACACATACGGCCGAGTACGGCGATGAAATTTGTAGGAAAGCAACTTCAAAACATGTACTTTTAGGTAAAACTATGCGGAGAGGATAGCTAAGTACCGCTTTTTTTTCTACGCCAAATAAACTAAGGATAATTGAGTTTCATTACAGATATATTCACATTACAGTTCATGGTACATTTTGGCAAAAAATAAAAGTCCTTAAAAAGCTACCTACATATACACTTAAGAATCAATAGTGGGCATAATAATATTGCAGGGGTCTCCCGTGGTCTATTGGCTAGCGCCTTGGATTCTTAAGCGGGAGATGGTGGGTTCGATTCCCACCTCCGGCAGGAATTTTATCATCACAGGGCTCACTGGGAAAATTCCTCGCTGTACCCTGGAGGTCGGCGCTAATGACCTAGATGTAGATGCGCCGTAAAAAAAAAAAATAAAAAAAAAAATAAATAAAAAAAATAATATTGCAGCCAACGGCCATAGCCACGTTGAATGCACCGGTTCCCGTAGATCACCGAAGTTAAGCAACGTCGGGCGTGGTCAGTACCTGAATGGGTGACCGACCACGTGCTGTTGGCATTATAGAAAAGGGCGGCAACCTGTAGACAGCCCAGCGTTAATAGCCCTAATGTTGATACGCCGTTAAACACACACACACACAAAAAAAAAAAAAAAAAAAAAATATTGCTGGTTATTGCGCATAAACAAACATCCTTATCCTATACAATGACATCCTGGGTAATATCAATTTTTCAGGAATAAATTAAATCGTACAAAATATTTTTTTACTTTTCAAAATCTGTGAGATTTTTACTCGGTGAGAGAACGTTGAACGAAAAAGTGTTTTGTGATCAGAAATATGAATAAAATTGAAAAGCAATATTAGATCAGTATTCTACAACTAATTAGATTTATAAAAAAATTTTAGTTGAAACCCGATTGAAAACCTTTGGTTTTGGAGGTTTTCCCCACTTGGAACCACTGTACGCCCCTAATCCATTTCATAATTATTACAGAATCAATTGAAAAACAGTATACAGTGGAACATGGATAATTCGAACTTCGATAATTCGAAATCGTCTTTAATTCGAATATTTCTCTCGGTCCCTAGAATTTAGGACAGAAACAATGTAAAATCGTGGTTAATTCGAATAAAATTTTGGATAATTCGAATTTTTTTACGAGTCTGTGCCTACAATGGGAAGTGTACAGAGAGGCGGTCGATCTTAAATCTTGTGAAAATATTCTCCCCTCGGGTAAGGCGGATAGTTAGATACGGATGTAGGGGTTCCGGGACAAGAAGCGCGGCGGTCTCATAGTCTAGTTCTTGGACTCCAGGAGTTCTGCAAAGTTGTGTGTCGCGCTTCCTCCCTTCCAGGGGTTGTTTTTTTTTTTTTTTTTTTTTTTTTTTTTTTTTTTTTTTTTTTTTTTTTTTTTTTAACGGCGCATCAACAAATCGTGGCTATTAGCGCCGAAACCAGGGGTTGTTATAGTTACATCCTGTCGTTTTATCATAGAATTCCCTCCCATCTTCATTTCTTATTCAGTCAGCGCCTAGATCTGTTGTATTGTTTGTGCCTTGAATTTCAGGTATACAGTGCAGTTCAGTGAGTTGTTGATGTAAGATGTCGAAGCCCAGAAGTTTTAAAAGTTTAACGTTGTCCGAAAAAATAGCTGCGATTAAAGAAGTTAAAAAAGGAATAAAGAAAAAATCTGAAATTTCCAAGGACTTTGAAATTCCTTCTAACACTTTATCAACTTACCTGAAAAATAAAAATAAAAAATTCTTGGCCATGAAAATGACTTTTTTTTTCAAAACAATAGACTTTTATTTTTACTTTTTTTATAAATTATTTATTACTTATGGACGTAATCATCAATTCATGAAATGTTTTTTGTTTTTCTTTAAATAACATGTATTTATTTTAAAATTAAAAACCGTGAAAATGTGAAGTTCGATTTTTTAGCCCTTTATTTTCAAAAACTTTTGTAATTAGAATTTTGGATAATTCGAACGTTTTTATCGGTCCCTAGGGGTTCGAATTATCCAAGTTCTACTGTATTTGGTCTGTCCTACATACCTTGGCTTTTTGGTCTTTCTTTGATAATAATCACAAGAATAACACTCTTATACGAAAACTGTTGGTGGATACTATAAACGAAGGCTTCAACAAAGATAATAATTCCTCGAGGATCTAAACAGTCAGTTCTGCCACCTCAATAATAAAAAGTCCGTCACGCAGGAGCTGCATAACTAAGCACTTTCCTCAGAATTTGGGTAGTGTAGACTGCTTTCCAGAACAATTTGCTTAAAATATCCTACATAAATAAAATAAAAACATGAATAGTTCTCTTTTAAATTTGTAATGAGTAACTGATCAATTAATAATTTGCTTCCAGAGTTATGTTTACACATGGTACCTATTACACTACGTAATAAATACAAAAAACCTCATATTATTGTATTTTGATCTAACGCAGGAACAGGATACAGTCACTCTAGTGGTAGAAAGCGCTCCTTGCGGCGGCTTTGTGAACCTACGTCTGGCGGGCTTTTCTATTGAAATATATTACAAATTAAACCCCCGCTTTCCGATTGACCGATTCAGCTCATTTTTACACTTCTTTCTCATGAGTTACCCACGACGTATACCGCGTTTCGTTACAATACAGCAGAAATTACGACCGGTATGAGTATATTAAGAATTTGGGTCAAGAGTAAACCCCCCCTCCTAGTGAACCGATTTAGTTTATTTTTACAACAGTTATTTACCTGTGGATTACCACTACGAATACCGAGTTTCATCGAAATATACCAAAAATCACGGCTGGTAGTGGCGAATTGGTATTGTGGGTCCGGAGTAAACACCCCCCCCCCCCCTTCTAATGAACCGATTTAGTTCATTTTTATATCTCACTTTTCTCTTTATATTACCACTACGAATACCAAGTTTCGTTGAAATATAACAAATATTACGGCTGACATAGTCAAATTAGTGTTTTGGGTTCGGGGTAAACCCCCCCTTCCGGTGGACCGACTTTGGTGGTTAACGAACTCGTTCAATCGTTTGCTAATTGAATGCTATATACCAAGTTTCGTGACGAAAAAACAAAAACTCTGGCCGCTATCGTGTTAACAGATACATATATATATATATATATATATATATATATATATATATATATATATATATATGCATATATATATATATATATATATATATATATATATATATATATATATATATATATATATATATATATATATAGATATATATAAATTTTAACGGGGGTCATTTTCGGTGTCTACTAGGTAGGATCGATAATGATTTGAAGAGATTTTTCAAAAATTCCGTCATGAGTCCAACCTCAATAGCTACTTTCCTTCGGAGGAAAGTGCTAAAAAACTGATGATCCCCAAATGGGGATCATGGTATAAAAATGACTTCCAATCGAAATGATATTAAACCCCAAACATGAACTGAGGATTGAGAAACTAGGGCATTTAGTTTGTAGGTGAGCGGTCAGCCTTCTACCAACTCATCCTTCATCATTTACTACCTCGACTTAACAATAATTAATGACAATAGCTCCCTTAAAGCCCAAACTAAATAGTTAGTTAGTTCTCATTACTGGATAACTGTTATTAATAGTTCTTCGGAGCTCCGGATGTGGGCGGTGCCGGGTCGCTATTAGCATGTTTGTCAAAACCTCCCAGCAGAAATAGAGCAATGACGTTGTGTCTTGGGCAAAGGGCGTGACAATCTCAGAAGGATGGCAGATATTATAAATAAACTCTACTGCAATCAATAGGTTTGGTACTTAATTATACATAGGGTCAGTCCACATCAGATCATCCAGGACATGAAACCCATGTCCTCCTGTTGGGTCAGTCCATATCAGATCATCCAGGACATGAAACCCATGTCCTCAGAATTGCCTGAAACTTTTTTTATTTCTTGAACTGGTCATTCTAATGATATATTCCAAATTTTAGTTAGATATCTTCAATACTTTTTGAGTTATGAATTTTTAAAGTTGTCTATAAAACTTGTTTTTGCTTTTACTGACGATTTAATTCAAAGCGACTTTCATTTACTAAAAAAAATCATTACTCTGTTAATGTTAATGATATCTCAATGGGATTTTCACCAAAATGGTCACAATAATATTTTTAATATGGGAAAAAAATATTTACTATTTGTTATGTTTCTGGTTGCTAAGTATATTTATTTAAAAACTAAATTTTAATTTAAAATAAATTAAAAACATAAAGATTTCAAAACTAAATAAAAATAAAAGGCGCTCCATAAAATCAAGTTCCTTTTTCATGGATACATTCTTAAAAGTATAAACTATTAGATTTTAATACTACTTCGTCGGGCGTGGTCAGTACCTGAATAGGTGACCGACTATGTGCTGTTGGCATTATAAAAGGGTGGCGACCTGTAGATAGCCCGGCGCTAATAGCCAAATAGTTGATGCGCCTTAAAAGAAAAAAACAAAACAAAAAATTACCTACTTAATGATTAATATAAGTGTACTGAAGCTACATTTACTATTACTTATGTTAATCTTAATATAAACTTATGTAAATAAACTATTTTTAAAATTTACTATAAACTTAGTTTTAGCAGTTTCCGAAAATTTAAGTAAGTAAAATTTTGGTTAAAAATTGTAAAAACTACGTGTTCCGGACACAGTCTTGGCTGAACACGTAAGCATATTTTTGAATATATTTGACGAAATATAAATTATTGTTTAACAATTATATTTTTCTTTTAATCTACTCTATAAAACAAATGAATTGGCGAAAGAATCATTTCGATATCATTTTCTAAACTCGATATAAAAAATAAAGCACTTTCAACCTATTTTATTTTATTTCTCAGCTCCTAAGGCGCATTGGACGGAACGCTCGGACACGTGTCAACTATTTTTCGATGTAGAATCACCAGAAAAAAATCGGTGCAGATCGGTGACCCCAACGTTGTATACTCCCCTTGTAAGTAGGTAATTATTAAAAAAAATGAATTTATATTATATTATTGATTTAAGAATACTTAACAGCAAAATCCCAGAGTTTTTCTTTTAAAATCTAATAGTTTATACTTTTAAGAATGTATCCATGAAAAAAGAACTTGATTTTATGGAGCACCTTTTATTTGTATCTATTTTTGAAATTTTTATGTTTTTAATATATTTTAAATTAAAATTTTGTTTTTAAATAAATATACTTAGCAACCGGAAAGATAACAGATAGTAAATATATTTTTTCTATATTTAAAATATTATTGTGACCATTTTGGTGAAAATCCCATTGAGATATCATTAACATTAACATAGTAATGATTTTTTTAGTAAATGAAAGTCGCTTTGACTTAAATCGTCGGTAACAGCAACAACAAGTTTTATAGACAACTTTAAAAATTCATAACTTAAAAAGTGTTCAAGATATCTAACTAAAATTTGGTATGAATCATTAGAATGACCAGTTCAACAAATAAAAAAAGTTTCAGGCAATTCTGAGGACATGGGTTTCATTTCACTATTCAGCTGGATGATTTGAAATGGACTGGACCCCATACCGAGTTGAAAATAGTTAGCAGTTTAGGTGATATGAAGTTAATAAATTATTGGGTATCAGCTGAGATAAATTGTCTGATATTATACATAAAAAATAACATTTTATAGTTAAAATGTATTTAATTACGCCAAAGATTCGGTTTGATACACAAGCCTTCCTCAGGGCCTCCACGAATTGGGACAGTTCTCCCTCGTCTCCATAGCCCTGAAGACGGCTTGTATATCAAGCCTTCCTAGGGCCTCCCCGAATCGGGACAGTTCTCCCTCTTCTCTATAGCCCTGAAGACGGCTTGTATATCAAGCCTTCCTAGGGCCTCCACGAATCGGGACAGTTCTCCCTCTTCTCCATAGCCCTGAAGACGGCTTGTATATCAAGCCGAAACGTTGGAAGAAGTAAAGTCATTTTAACTATAAAATGTAGTTTTTATTGAATCAAAAAGACCGAAACCCCGACGATCAAAACCTTCTACATCACAATGGTCGACTATATCTTCTCATTTTACAAAACAAAAAAAACTATATTACAAACATTTCGGAACGATTCTTGACAGTATTTTGTGAAAGAAATACCTGGGAGATGGAGGAAAATCACGATAACTTTATCCATGGGATTAAACTTAAACGTGAAACCAAAATAAGTTATAACAAATGTTGACACTTGAATGAAAAAGGTTTCATTAGGGGAGTAAAGAGTGGTGGGGTCACCGAGTTAGCCCATTTTTAGCACTTTCCTCCGAAGGAAAGTAGCTATAGAGGTTGCACTCATGACGGAATTTTTGAAAAATATCTTCAAATCTTTATCGATCCTACCTAGTAGACACCGAAAATGATCCCCGTTAAAATTTATATATATATATATATATATATATATATATATATATATATGTGTGTGTGTGTGTGTGTGTGTCTGTTAACACGATAGCGGCCAGAGTTTTTGTTTTTTCGTCACGAAACTTGGTATAGAGCATTCAATTAGCAAACGATTGAACGAGTTCGTTAACCACCAAAATCGGTCCACCGGAAGGGGGGTTTACCCCGAATCCAAAACACTAATTTGACCATGTCAGCCGTAATATTTGTTATATTTCAACGAAACTTGGTATTTGTAGTGGTAATCTACAGGTAAATACGTGTTGTAAAAATAAACTAAATCGGTTCATTAGGAGGGTATTTACTCATACCGGTCGTAATTTCTGCTGTTTTGTAACGAAACGCGGTATACGTCGTGCGTATCTCATGAGAAAGAAGTGTTGTAAAAATTAAGTAACTCGGTCTATTGGAAAGGAGGGTTTACTTTAAACTCTGTTTCATTACAATTAGCCAGCCAGACCCCAAAGCTCAGGGCTTAGGCTCCCAATGCCGCCGCGAGGAGCGCTATCTTCCAGTAGAGGGACTGTATTCAAGAACATCTACATGATTCGAACCAAATTTGAAGGGTCGATAAAGACCCTAAAGTGACACACTGATTTTAAATCTGCTATTATTTTTGGTGTAAAAAGATGTATAAAACTAGTTTACTTGAAACGTGAGCATATTTTTGAATTTACTTGACGAAATATAAATTGTTGTTTAACGATTGTATTTTTCCTTTAATCTACTCTTTAAAACAAATGACTTGGTGAAAGAATCATGTCGATATCATTTTTTATACTTGATGTACAAAATAAAGCATTTTCAACCTATTTTATTTTATTTCACGGCTCCTAAGGCGTATTGGACGAAACGCTCGGACACTTGTCGACTATTTTTCGATGTAGAATCACAAGAGAAAAAAATAGTCATATCGGTAACCCAACCATTGTATACTCCCCTTATTAGTAAGAGACAATCAGTTATATAATCTGGCCAAATCCAACCCGCAACGTATAAAAATGTAGAGTAGGCAACCCGCAACGTATAAAAATGTAGAGTAGGCAACCCGCAACGTATAAAAATGTAGAGTAGGCAACTCGCAACGTATAATAGTGTAGAGTCGGCAACCCGCAACGTATAATAATGTAGAGTCGGCAACCCGCAACGTATAAAAATGTAGAGTCGACAACCCGCAACACATTTTGGTGTTGCCTATTCCTGCATACCCCTCAATGAACATTCACCGCTGTAACGGTATACCATGAATACCGGAAGAACGATTTTTTTCGCGTTTCTAACTGCCTTATTTATGTAAATAGACCTTAAATATTTTGCCAACCATGGATATGGTACCCAAATATCCATACCGAGGTTTAGATTACTAATCAGAGATTAGTCGAGGGGATAAGAAGTCAAAGAATCGTTAGGTTTCGGCAAAGAATTGTGATTCGTCTGAGTTTTTAGAAAAATATATATTTCGAACGTTTCGGCATGAACATTGCCAGCCTTCTTCAGCAAGAAATGTCTAGGGGACGGAGTAAAGTTACGGTGACTTCTAGATGACCATGGATAAGAGTAAGACCATATCCATAAGATTAACCTTATCCATGAAATGAAAAAAAATACCTTTTTATAGGACTTTACCTTAAGAATAAAATATAAATGCACTGAGTTGAATATACAAATTTAAACTGAAACAACAACAGCAAAAAAAAAAAAAAAACTAACTCTTTTTTACAAAACCTTAACTAAAAAAAAATAAGACGTATCTAAATTTTAATAAAAAAAAGAGAGTAAATACGGAAGGGTTGTGGAATACTGGAGCAAAAAGCGGATTGGGGGAGGGGGGTTGAGCAATGATGAAACTATACACAGAGAGGGATAAGAATATAATTAAATAGTTAAAAATAATACAAAAGTGATAAAATAAATATTAAAAAAGGTGGGCTATAAAATGTAATTAATAAAAAATTATGGCATAAGAGGGAGGGAAAAAGAACAAAACATGCAAAAAAAAAATAAATAAATAGAATAAAATTTATAAACTTACCGCAAAAAAAAAACAACAACTGTGGACTTAATTAAACGAAAAAGTAAACAATATATATATAACAAGTCTGGTCTTACCTGAAGTTAAATTTTTAAGAAGTATTTTCTCGGGAGAATATGAGAAAAGCATATAGGCGGGATTTAAATACAGGTAAGGAAGGGGAGTGTCGAATCGAAAAAGGGAGAGAGTTCCAGAAGAAAAAAAACTGAGGCAAAGAAAACCCGTTCAAAAGAACTAAACCCATACTCTCGGATTTCAAGCACCGATTTTTCCGAGCGAGATCTCTGTATCAAAAATCGCATAGGAATCGTTTTTGGAAAAAAAAAAATTGTACGTTTTTGAATAGATGCCTTACATTTTCCACAATTTCCCACCAACCGGTTTCGAGATATTTAAGAAAATATTCGGAACCCCTAGGAAAGCAATAGTTGTTCCCACTTTTCTCGAAAACGGTTAAAGATATCGCTTAGGAAATGGGTTTCATTTGATTCCCCATGCCAAGAAACCTATATAATGGAAAGGCAAAACTTTTTTTCGGGTGAATTTTGCCAAACAAGTTTTATGTTCCAGTAGACGGATCCGACCGGTTAACAAACTCCGTAGATTTCAGTTCGGACGAAGTCATTTTTTAATAAATTTTCGCAAAATTCGGACCATATGTGAGTTTGATACAGTGCAAACAAGACTTATCCTCTGATTAAGTGTTGAAGCCCATTAATTTGAGCAGCCTCACTTTAATTAATTTCAATGAATCGTTCTTCCTTTCATACATTCTTGATCAATTTAAATTTCGGAAACTTTATCAAAGCATTTTACGGCCTCAATCACCACAATCCCTAGGAATGAGCCAAGAATTGAATATGTAAATTTTGAGTAAGACATTAAGGTGTTGGGGTTAAGTAAAAAAGGAGGTAGTGAGTAGAGTTGTCTTTACTGAAATTGCGCTGATTATAAATAGGTGGTGTTTCCGAGCTAACGGCTCACCTCCTACCTAGATTACATTACACTTTTAAATCTAGGCGTGTTTAGCAGCCTTCAGGGACAGCTGTTTACTTCATTCGTACTGGTGGGTGTGAGTTATTCAGATGAAGTCCCGGCTAGAGCTGCATACTGAGAGGATACGCTTTGCGCGAGGGATACGCAGTTTCAGGGGTAGGTATATAAGTTCTGTGGGAGATACACTTTTTTAGGAGGTCTCGCGTTCTTTGGAAGTATCGCGCTCGGAGGGAGATACGCGTCCTGAGGGATATACGCGTTTTTAGGGGGATTCGCGTTCCGTGGAGGATACTCGTTCTGAAGAGGTCTCGCGTCATTGAGGAGTAGAAGCGTTCAGACGTTATACGCGTTCTGTAGAGTGTACACATTTTGAAGGGGATATGCGTTGAGGATATTCGTCCTTACGATGTCTCGCGTTGTTAGGAGGTGTCGCGTTAATGAGAGGGATACGCGTTCTGAGGGGAATACGCGTTCTGCGTGTTTTCACACTTTGAACGGGATATGCGATAAATATTTTGATGGGTTTATCCGTTCTGAGG
>OX328130.1:10655715-10785606 GCA_946811695.1 Gonocerus acuteangulatus
TTTTTACATAAATTAGTGTAATTTTCGCTGTCAGAACGTTGTTAACTTTGGCTCTATAGAGCATTAAGCTGAAATATAAATATTTTTGTTCTTTAGTAACGAAATATGGTATAAAACCTCTGCAGATGTTTGGCCCTAGAATAGGCCAAAATCATTATCAGTAGGCCAAAATCATTATCAGTAGGCCAAAATCATTATCAGTAGTTTAAAAAAACAAACAGGGGATTTAACGATTTATTATATTCAATAGATTAAACTTACAATGAATCATCAACAGTAGTTTAAAAAAATAAACAGGGGATTTAACGATTTATTATATTCAATAGATTAAACTTACAATGGATCATCAACAGTAGTTTAAAAAAATAAACAGGGGATTTAACGATTTATCATATTCAATAGATTAAACTTACAATGAATCATCAACAGTTGTTCAAAAAAATAAACAGGGGATTTAACGATTTATTATATTCAATAGATTAAACTTACAATGAATCATCAACAGTAGTTTAAAAAAATAAACAGGGGATTTAACGATTTATTATATTCAATAGATTAAACTTACAATGAATCATCAACAGTAGTTTAAAAAAATAAACAGGGGATTTAACGATTTATCATATTCAATAGATTAAACTTACAATGAATCATCAACAGTAGTTTAAAAAAATAAACAGGGGATTTAACGATTTATTATATTCAATAGATTAAACTTACAATGAATCATCAACAGTAGTTTAAAAAAATAAACAGGGGATTTAACGATTTATTATATTCAATAGATTAAACTTACAATGAATCATCAACAGTAGTTTAAAAAAATAAACAGGGGATTTAACGATTTATCATATTCAATAGATTAAACTTACAATGAATCATCAACAGTAGTTTAAAAAAATAAACAGGGGATTTAACGATTTATCATATTCAATAGATTAAACTTACAATGAATCATCAACAGTAGTTTAAAAAAATAAACAGGGGATTTAACGATTTATTATATTCAATAGATTAAACTTACAATGAATCATCAACAGTAGTTTAAAAAAATAAACAGGGGATTTAACGATTTATTATATTCAATAGATTAAACTTACAATGAATCATCAACAGTAGTTTAAAAAAATAAACAGGGGATTTAACGATTTATTATATTCAATAGATTAAACTTACAATGAATCATCAACAGTAGTTTAAAAAAATAAACAGGGGATTTAACGATTTATTATATTCAGTAGATTAAACTTACAATGAATCATCAACAGTAGTTTAAAAAAATAAACAGGGGATTTAACGATTTATTATATTCAATAGATTAAACTTACAATGAATCATCAACAGTAGTTTAAAAAAATAAACAGGGGATTTAACGATTTATTATATTCAATAGATTAAACTTACAATGAATCATCAACAGTAGTTTAAAAAAATAAACAGGGGATTTAACGATTTATTATATTCAATAGATTAAACTTACAATGAATCATCAACAGTAGTTTAAAAAAATAAACAGGGGATTTAACGATTTTTTATATTCAATAGATTAAACTTACAATGAATCATCAACAGTAGTTTAAAAAAATAAACAGGGGATTTAACGATTTATCATATTCAATAGATTAAACTTACAATGAATCATCAACAGTTGTTCAAAAAAATAAACAGGGGATTTAACGATTTATTATATTCAATAGATTAAACTTACAATGAATCATCAACAGTAGTTTAAAAAAATAAACAGGGGATTTAACGATTTATTATATTCAATAGATTAAACTTACAATGAATCATCAACAGTAGTTTAAAAAAATAAACAGGGGATTTAACGATTTATCATATTCAATAGATTAAACTTACAATGAATCATCAACAGTAGTTTAAAAAAATAAACAGGGGATTTAACGATTTATCATATTCAATAGATTAAACTTACAATGAATCATCAACAGTAGTTTAAAAAAATAAACAGGGGATTTAACGATTTATTATATTCAATAGATTAAACTTACAATGAATCATCAACAGTAGTTTAAAAAAATAAACAGGGGATTTAACGATTTATTATATTCAATAGATTAAACTTACAATGAATCATCAACAGTAGTTTAAAAAAATAAACAGGGGATTTAACGATTTATTATATTCAATAGATTAAACTTACAATGAATCATTAACAGTAGTTTAAAAAAATAAACAGGGGATTTAACGATTTATTATATTCAGTAGATTAAACTTACAATGAATCATCAACAGTAGTTTAAAAAAATAAACAGGGGATTTAACGATTTATTATATTCAATAGATTAAACTTACAATGAATCATCAACAGTAGTTTAAAAAAATAAACAGGGGATTTAACGATTTATTATATTCAATAGATTAAACTTACAATGAATCATCAACAGTAGTTTAAAAAAATAAACAGGGGATTTAACGATTTATCATATTCAATAGATTAAACTTACAATGAATCATCAACAGTAGTTTAAAAAAATAAACAGGGAATTTAACGATTTATTATATTCAATAGATTAAACTTACAATGAATCATCAACAGTAGTTTAAAAAAATAAACAGGGGATTTAACGATTTATTATATTCAATAGATTAAACTTACAATGAATCATCAACAGTAGTTTAAAAAAATAAACAGGGGATTTAACGATTTATTATATTCAGTAGATTAAACTTACAATGAATCATCAACAGTAGTTTAAAAAAATAAACAGGGGATTTAACGATTTATCATATTCAATAGATTAAACTTACAATGAATCATCAACAGTTGTTCAAAAAAATAAACAGGGGATTTAACGATTTATTATATTCAATAGATTAAACTTACAATGAATCATCAACAGTAGTTTAAAAAAATAAACAGGGGATTTAACGATTTATTATATTCAATAGATTAAACTTACAATGAATCATCAACAGTAGTTTAAAAAAATAAACAGGGGATTTAACGATTTATTATATTCAATAGATTAAACTTACAATGAATCATCAACAGTAGTTTAAAAAAATAAACAGGGGATTTAACGATTTATTATATTCAATAGATTAAACTTACAATGAATCATCAACAGTAGTTTAAAAAAATAAACAGGGGATTTAACGATTTATTATATTCAATAGATTAAACTTACAATGAATCATCATCAGTAGTTTAAAAAAAAACAGGGGATTTAACGATTTATTATATTCAATAGATTAAACTTACAATGAATCATCAACAGTAGTTTAAAAAAATAAACAGGGGATTTAACGATTTATTATATTCAATAGATTAAACTTACAATGAATCATCATCAGTAGTTTAAAAAAAAACAGGGGATTTAACGATTTATTATATTCAATAGATTAAACTTACAATGAATCATCAACAGTAGTTTAAAAAAATAAACAGGGGATTTAACGATTTATCATATTCAATAGATTAAACTTACAATGAATCATCAACAGTAGTTTAAAAAAATAAACAGGGGATTTAACGATTTATCATATTCAATAGATTAAACTTACAATGAATCATCAACAGTAGTTTAAAAAAATAAACAGGGGATTTAACGATTTATTATATTCAATAGATTAAACTTACAATGAATCATCAACAGTAGTTTAAAAAAATAAACAGGGGATTTAACGATTTATTATATTCAATAGATTAAACTTACAATGAATCATCAACAGTAGTTTAAAAAAATAAACAGGGGATTTAACGATTTATTATATTCAATAGATTAAACTTACAATGAATCATCAACAGTAGTTTAAAAAAATAAACAGGGGATTTAACGATTTATTATATTCAGTAGATTAAACTTACAATGAATCATCAACAGTAGTTTAAAAAAATAAACAGGGGATTTAACGATTTATTATATTCAATAGATTAAACTTACAATGAATCATCAACAGTAGTTTAAAAAAATAAACAGGGGATTTAACGATTTATTATATTCAATAGATTAAACTTACATTGAATCATCAACAGTAGTTTAAAAAAATAAACAGGGGATTTAACGATTTATCATATTCAATAGATTAAACTCACAATGAATCATCAACAGTAGTTTAAAAAAATAAACAGGGAATTTAACGATTTATTATATTCAATAGATTAAACTTACAATGAATCATCAACAGTAGTTTAAAAAAATAAACAGGGGATTTAACGATTTATTATATTCAATAGATTAAACTTACAATGAATCATCAACAGTAGTTTAAAAAAATAAACAGGGGATTTAACGATTTATCATATTCAATAGATTAAACTTACAATGAATCATCAACAGTAGTTTAAAAAAATAAACAGGGAATTTAACGATTTATTATATTCAATTGATTAAACTTACATTGAATCATCAACAGTAGTTTAAAAAAATAAACAGGGGATTTAACGATTTATTATATTCAATAGATTAAACTTACAATGAATCATCAACAGTAGTTTAAAAAAATAAACAGGGAATTTAACGATTTATCATATTCAATAGATTAAACTTACAATGAATCATCAACAGTAGTTTAAAAAAATAAACAGGGGATTTAACGATTTATTATATTCAATAGATTAAACTTACAATGAATCATCAACAGTAGTTTAAAAAAATAAACAGGGGATTTAACGATTTATCATATTCAATAGATTAAACTTACAATGAATCATCAACAGTAGTTTAAAAAAATAAACAGGGGATTTAACGATTTATTATATTCAATAGATTAAACTTACAATGAATCATCAACAGTAGTTTAAAAAAATAAACAGGGGATTTAACGATTTATTATATTCAGTAGATTAAACTTACAATGAATCATCAACAGTAGTTGAAAAAAATAAACAGGGGATTTAACGATTTATCATATTCAATAGATTAAACTTACAATGAATCATCAACAGTTGTTCAAAAAAATAAACAGGGGATTTAACGATTTATTATATTCAAAAAGTTAAACTTACAATGAATCAAATAGATTATTTGATAATCGTCACAATATAACAACAATTACAACCTATATGGGCAAATTAAGGTAATTCCTCATCCAGGGTTCAACGATTTTAGTTGTTAACGAATTCCAGTTTGCCGGGGGAATACTAGATACATAATTAGTCTCTGGTGCTATAGTCTGGTGGATAATGTGTTGAATACAAACACACGCTCAAATAATGTGAATAAATGAATAAAAAATTAACTGTATTTTGTAAATAACAAATTACATTTACAGGGAGTCTGGTTTTCTTATCTAGAAACAATAATGGTGAATAAATATTGATTACAAAAAATAATAAAAGAAAATCACTTCGTCTACAAAACAAAAACAACTATATAAAATAAAATAATGATAATAAACGAATAATATATATATATATATATATATATATATATATATAGAGAGAGAGAGAGAGTGAGAGTGAGAGAGAGAGAGGATCTTATACATATATATATATATATATATATATATATATATATATATATATATATATATATAATACGTTTTTGTTCTTTGTGGTTTAGGGACGGAAAAGTAGCAATTCATTGTATCACACCACTTTATTTTGCATGCCCTACATGTTTCGCGCTTTATTTCATTCGCACCTCATCAGGGCCACTTCTTGCTAAGAAGTCCTCTCGTCTCATTTACCTTCTACGGAGGCAGGTGTAATATTAGCCGTTGTCGTTCACGCCCTGGGAATATTTAACTCTGATAACATTTTCAAAATCCCTATCAAATTTCCCAGAAGATCTCATGTACCAGCCACCCAAACAAAATAACGGTAAAAATGCAGTTTCACGCCCTCCAAACCGATTTCTTTCACATTTTGCACAATAACGTATTTTGATGCACTAAACACTAATACGATTACAAAAAAAAAAAAAAAACGTCGGATAACGTCGGATTTAACTAGGAAAGAAGTTATTAAGCACTTGAGTTCACTGTTATGCAGGTTATGAGAGCTATTAATTATAGCGAGTTGGATTGACTGGGGTTTTGTTATCTTCTTGAGAGAGCGAAGCGAGCGGAAACGCATAGCACGTATGCCCTTAAGCGACAGGTGAGGATGCCCTTAAAATTAACAATATTTTCGAATAAATGGTTCCTGAACATTTCAAATGAGAGTTCTCTGTTTCCCAATGTTATATATCTGCGCATAAGCGTGTTTTCAAATACGCTAGTTTTATAACCTTCCTAACTTTATTGCTTAATATTATATTCTATTAATTTTAGCGAGTTGGATTGACTGGGGTTTTGTTATCTTCTTGAGCGAGCGTAGCGAGCGGAAACGCATAGCATGTATGCCTTAAAGTCGTCATTTATGCCTTAAAGTCGTCACAAATTTAGTTGTTTAGATTAGCTCTCATAACCTGCATAACAGTGAACTTAAGTGCTTAATAACTTCTTTCCTAGTTAAATCCGACGGGTTTTTTTTATCGTATTCGTGTTTAGTGCATCAAAATACGTTATTGTGCAAAGTTTGAAAGAAATCGGTTTGGAGGGCGGTTTTAGCAGCCTCCAGGAACCAGCTCATAAAACTACAAGTAACCTTCTCAATTTTTGGACTATTTAATATTTCTATTTTCACTTCCGCTCAAGGCAATTTATGTAAATATGTTTTTTTTTTATTTTACATTTAATTATATATTGTTGGCGTTCTACATGTTTATTTATAGTTTTTTGTGTTATTTGTTATTTTGATTTTTGAACATATAATAATAATATTCTTGTTGGGATCTTCTGACGTAAATAACCGTACACAAGCTTACATAATCCAACAACCACAATATATGCAAAGTATCTTTTTTTGGCCTTCGACACTTAGTAACAAATTAGCCATGGTAATGAAATATTGCAACTTTTTTTTAAAAAAACCAGCGTTTAGACAACGAAGAAAAAAATTGGCATCCAACTACACTTTAGTCATCCCTCTAATCGATGAAGATTTGAAAAAACGTTTAAAATGTTGTTTCATAAAATGGATCTCAAAAGCTAAATAACAATTATTTTATGAGGTTTTTATATATTAAAAATTACCATAACCCATCCGTATTCCATCCTAAACAAGAAGATCCATCCACCCACCGTCTAGCTGTACGCTGTATGTCTCATTGAAGAAGAAGCATAGTTAATTAATTCCCACACAAGCCCCACAGGACTACCTTGAAGACACGTCAAGCCCTTGACGAGCTACAAGCTACAAGCTAGAGGGCTTAAGCCTCTAGCTCCCTAATCCCTTGACAAGAACACCACATGCTCCACGTGTCAGCTCAAATCCAGCCTAATCCAGCTAGAGCTAAGCTAAGCTTCTGTCCTTTATACTCCGCTCTTAAGCTTATTAGCTTTTTTATCTAATGAAAACACCATAACCGGATATAGAGTCTCATATTATGTTTCATATCTTCTTCCCTTCACAGCAACTTTCGAAGGTTGCACCCATAAAAGAATATTTCTTCATTTATATATCGAACCTACCTTCTAGATACTGAAAATTAATACATATAAATATATACAAAATCCCTTTATTTTGCACTAGGCCTTTCAATACAAATGTGCCATCATCAGGTGCTGGCATGCATGTTAGTTTATGTTGTTACAGCATAATGCTCTTCCGGTAGATGCTTGACAAGCTGTATTCATTTTTTCTGCCGGAAAAGCATTATGATGTAACGACATAAGCAAACTTGTACGCCAGAACCTGATTAAGGCACATTTGTGTTGAAAGACCTACTGCGAAATAAAGAAATTTTGTGGGAAGACTGAATTTTGTTTTACCTTCTGGAATTAAGCAACCCCACTACCTGAAAACATCTCTCTCTCTCTCTCTCTCTCTCTCTATATATATATATATATATATATATATATATATATATATATATATATATATATATATATATAAGGTGTTTCGCAAGTCAATGACAATACTCCAAGGGGTGAAACTAGATAAAAAATGTAGTACCACACATTTCTACCTAACTCCATTCCAGACATATGCCGTTCTGAAGGTTCTTTAGAAAAACAAACGTTTCAATACAACAAAAATACGGTCGGTATGTGCAAATAACTTCGTTTGGTCTGGAGTAAACCCGAGATTAGATGGACGGAGTTTCCTGGTTAACGAACTCGTTCAATCGTTTGTTAGTGGAATATTATATACCAAGTTTGGTGACGAGAAAAAAACAAAAACTCTGGTGTGTATCGTGTTAACGATGGTTTGTCAAAATAACACTCAACACTAAATGTTAATTGAAGCTTACCGCAATATGTTAGTTAAAAACGCTTCTAAATCGGATAGGAAGTTTCAGAGATTAGTGTGCACAAACGCACAGACAAAAAGACAAAAATTCTAGCAATCATTGTTTTGGGTATTATAGAGTTGATGTTTAAAAAATATATTTTATAAATTATTGGACTTTGTGGGCAAACATCTATCTACAGACAATAATAAAACTCTTTTAAATTCAATGACTAAATCCTCTTTTTAAATGATTTTTAACCCAAAGTAATTTGGGTCCATAGGAAACCCCTTCTCCTAATGAACCGATTTAGTTTATTTTCAGAACATATTTGTCTATTAATATTTCCACAACTAATACCGAGTTTCGTTGCAATACAATAATAACCGCGGCTGGTATGGGCGAATAACTACTTTGGGTCCGGAGTAACCCCCCCCCCCCCCCTCCTCCAGATAAACCAATTTTGCTGGTTAACGATCTCGTTCAATCATTTTCTAGAGGATTACGATATAGCAAATTTCGCGACGAAAAAAACAAAAACTCTGGTGTGTGTCGTGATAACGATAGTTCATGAAATGTGTGTCGACTTGAAACAAACACCGAATGTTAAGTGAAGCTTACCACAATATATTAGTGAAAACAATTTCTACATCAGATAAGACGTTTCAGAGATTAGCGTGCACAAACGCACAGATAAACTGACAAAAAAATTTAAATAATATATTTTTTAAATTATTAGAAATTGTGTGCAAACATTTATCTAAGACAATAATAAAACCCTTTTAAATTCAGGGACTAATTTCTCTTGTTAAATGATTTTTAAGCCAGTTTTGTCCTATTTTCCATGCCTTAAGCTCCCGATGGAATTTCGGTTTATCCATCATTAATTGATGGAGGTTTAGTTACATAACGGGAAAATGATCAAATAACAATGATCAATTTTTCATCCGCCCCCCCCTCAGGGATTCGAGAGAATGTTATTTAGATAGAATTCCCAATTAGGTTCAGGTTGTATTTCAATCAACCCTTAATGGCGTCTGAAGGGATATCAGGAGAATACAAACACCGAGTTTAAATTTCCCGCGCTTTATGAAGGAAGGATTGTGAAAGGACCTTTCCCCAAATCCTAACACGGCCCGAATCTAAGCCTCACTTAGTCCTGGCTAAGTCCTGCAGGATTATTCAAAGACTCCATTCTATTACTGCTCTAATGATAAACATTGCGTTTCCTTGGCAACTGGAAGTTATTGATTTTCTTATTTGCTTATTCGTAAAATCAGCATTCTTCAATTCAAATAGAAAATTTAAAAAATGGAAGGGCTAAAAATACAGGAATATAATTAAAAAATAAATAAAAATGGAAAGAAATGTTTACAAGAAAATAAAATAATAGTAAAAATACACAACATAACATAAAAAATAATAGAACAAATTTAAAAAAGTAAAAAATTAACAAAATAATAATAAATAAAATAAAAAAGGAAATAAATAATTTTTTTTTTCAAAGGGCAATATCAACCACACTGGGTCATGGTCACCCTGTGAAAGTAAGACCCAAGAGGGTAAGAGGAGTTGTCATGAAAAATGTTTGTTTCAATATGGAGACATTTGAAGAATATAATTTACAATTTTGTGATGCTTTTGTTACCTCTTAACTCATTGCTGTGATATTTTGTGTTACCTTAGGTTTTTTTTTTTTTTTTTTAGCTGTTTAAACTTTTTTAGTGTATACTTTTAATTTTAGACTAATTTATCTCCTGTAAGCTTACTTTAAGATTAATAAAGCAATAATATGAATGTTCAAGTAGGGAGACTATGTGCCAAAGGAAAGGAAAAAAAAGAAAAAGAAAAAAGTACCGGGTTTAATAAAAAAAAAAAAAAAAAAAAAAAAAAAAAAAAGAGAAAAAAAAATTATATAAAATATAAAAACAAATAAATAAAATGAAGCTAACAATAGAAAAGGAAAATGGCTGAAAAAATAAAATGAGAAAAATAATAATAAATAAAAGACTACCGGTTTTATATATATATATATATATATATATATATATATATATATAAATATATATATATATATATATATATAAACTCAGGAGCATGCGTTGAGTAATTCGTGTAGCTGTCTGCACGGTAGGGCTATGACGACCATGGGGTTCTTTCGCCCATAAATACCACAAACAAACATAATTTACAATTACTATAGGTTGATATTAGAGAATATTGTAATAGTTTTATGTTAAATTATGTCTGTTTCTGTAGCATCTAGGAATTCAAACAGGTTAATAATTTTTCTGGATAATCCCCTAGAATTTCGCCTAAGGTGCTATTAATATTGAATCGATTCCTTTCAAATTGTTACGCTAAGGCCTCTGTAAGTATGTGCTTCACCGTGAGGAGGACTCCACAGCTTATAAAGTTGGCTGGTTCATCTTTGGACATGAGGTAAGAGTGTGTAAGCCTTGTATGCCCTATTCGCAACCTTGCCAAAACAACCTCTTTTCTTCTGGTTTGACAGACTGACGTTCTCCAAATGCTGGGGGTTCGTTTTATTTCTTGTAATTTAATGAATGATTATATAACAACAAATAAAAAATCGACATAAATGAATTTAATAATACTGTTAAATGTAATGAAAAAAAATTCCGACTCGCAGGAACTGCATCATCATCAGCGCGGTTCCGTTCTTATCTCTAGACTCATTTAAAATTATTAAAATAGAAGCTGTTATTATTTTGGGTCCACATTTCTAGAAAGCATGAAGATTAGATAGTTAGCCGTCGAGGTCATAAGTAAAGATGGAATGGCTGGGATTCGGCTAAAGAAACCTCAATACGATTTTTGTTAAAAAATCTATATTTAGGACGTTTTGGCTACTCATTGGTAGCCTTCGTCAGCAATGAAAGTGCCGGGAGGCAGAGGAGGACCAACGTTGACAGTTCCATCCTTACTTTCAAGAAAGGTCTTATTTACGATCTTACCTGGATACCCATCCAGGGTATCCAGCACTAGGAAGGACCCCGCTAGGCATTTGAAAAGCTATCTTGGAAATCCATATCTCTAAGATTAAATTGTTTTTCTTATTTTTCTTAACCTGATTTATTATCAAATACATTATCCAACTACAAGCAGTAAAAAAATAACAAGGAATAAAAACAGACAAAAAGAAAAGTTCGAATAAGCGAAATCAATTACTTTAAAGTTTTAAGCACTTATTTCTCCGATTGACATCGTCTAATCAAAACTTTTATTAGAACCTTTTTTTTAGAGCATTTAGTAAGCTTTCTAATGGTATTCTTTCGTTTACCAAGATTCTCAACCTTTTTCGAGATATTAAGGAAAGTATACAAAGTTACCAAAACTTTTTATGTCTGTTAATAAAATATTTTATTCTGACCCTTCCTTAACTCCAAACGTAACGTAAATTTCAACATATTAGTTTTAATGAAAGTAGAACATGCAGAAAATTTTTCAACTGAATCCCATGATTCTAAGTACCTAAATCAAAAACGGTATTCAAAAACTATTTTTCCAATTTTCTCGAAAACGGTTAAAGCTATCGCCTTGAAAATGGTTTCATTCGTTTTCCTAGCCCAAGAAGCCTATAAGACGAGTACTTACAAGCTTATGAACTCAAAAACGTAAGCGTTACGATTTTTTCTGCGCGAATTTCGCCCCAAACGCCATCTTCCAGTGGGCGGATTTTACTGGTTAACAAACTTGACCTTTCAAATTGGACGATGGATTTTTGTACCAAATTTCATCAAAATCGGACCATCAGGGAAGCCAGAAATGAGCGAACAGACAAATATATATATTTTTAGATGGAACGGCATTTTTCTCCAGCGGTGGTACTCCTCCTCACTTCTTCCCGGAATATTTCGATGGATTCATCTCCATCTTCTTCAGCCAGGTACTTGTTTCTTCCTCGGTGGTAGCCAAGGGAATGACATTATTCTCGATCTGGGCTCCTTTTCTCCCCTCTAGCCACAGTATAGGCGGACGAATGGTGTTGAAGCTCTCTGGTGTAGTTGGGATTCTGCCCGTTGGCAGCGCTGATGGTATTGCGTCTTTTTTTTTTTTTTTTTTTTTTTTTTTTTTTTTTTTTTTTTTTTTTTTCTCCTCCTGCTTCTATTTTCCTCGCCGTAAGGTTTTATATGTTTGATGTTATTTTTCGTCGCTGGGATAGTATTTTTAGATGGAACGGCATTTTTCTCCAGCGGTGGTACTCCTCCTCACTTCTTCCCGGAATATTTCGATGGATTCATCTCCATCTTCTTCAGCCAGGTACTTGTTTCTTCCTCGGTGGTAGCCAAGGGAATGACATTATTCTCGATCTGGGCTCCTTTTCTCCCCTCTAGCCACAGTATAGGCGGACGAATGGTGTTGAAGCTCTCTGGTGTAGTTGGGATTCTGCCCGTTGGCAGCGCTGATGGTATTGCGTCTTTTTTTTTTTTTTTTTTTTTTTTTTTTTTTTTTTTTTTTTTTTTTTTTTTCTCCTCCTGCTTCTATTTTCCTCGCCGTAAGGTTTTATATGTTTGATGTTATTTTTCGTCGCTGGGATAGTATTTTTAGATGGAACGGCATTTTTCTCCAGCGGTGGTACTCCTCCTCACTTCTTCCCGGAATATTTCGATGGATTCATCTCCATCTTCTTCAGCCAGGTACTTGTTTCTTCCTCGGTGGTAGCCAAGGGAATGACATTATTCTCGATCTGGGCTCCTTTTCTCCCCTCTAGCCACAGTATAGGCGGACGAATGGTGTTGAAGCTCTCTGGTGTAGTTGGGATTCTGCCCGTTGGCAGCGCTGATGGTATTGCGTCTTTTTTTTTTTTTTTTTTTTTTTTTTTTTTTTTTTTTTTTTTTTTTTTTTCTCCTCCTGCTTCTATTTTCCTCGCCGTAAGGTTTTATATGTTTGATGTTATTTTTCGTCGCTGGGATAGTATTTTTAGATGGAACGGCATTTTTCTCCAGCGGTGGTACTCCTCCTCACTTCTTCCCGGAATATTTCGATGGATTCATCTCCATCTTCTTCAGCCAGGTACTTGTTTCTTCCTCGGTGGTAGCCAAGGGAATGACATTATTCTCGATCTGGGCTCCTTTTCTCCCCTCTAGCCACAGTATAGGCGGACGAATGGTGTTGAAGCTCTCTGGTGTAGTTGGGATTCTGCCCGTTGGCAGCGCTGATGGTATTGCGTCTTTTTTTTTTTTTTTTTTTTTTTTTTTTTTTTTTTTTTTTTTTTTTTTTTCTCCTCCTGCTTCTATTTTCCTCGCCGTAAGGTTTTATATGTTTGATGTTATTTTTCGTCGCTGGGATAGTATTTTTAGATGGAACGGCATTTTTCTCCAGCGGTGGTACTCCTCCTCACTTCTTCCCGGAATATTTCGATGGATTCATCTCCATCTTCTTCAGCCAGGTACTTGTTTCTTCCTCGGTGGTAGCCAAGGGAATGACATTATTCTCGATCTGGGCTCCTTTTCTCCCCTCTAGCCACAGTATAGGCGGACGAATGGTGTTGAAGCTCTCTGGTGTAGTTGGGATTCTGCCCGTTGGCAGCGCTGATGGTATTGCGTCTTTTTTTTTTTTTTTTTTTTTTTTTTTTTTTTTTTTTTTTTTTTTTTTTCTCCTCCTGCTTCTATTTTCCTCGCCGTAAGGTTTTATATGTTTGATGTTATTTTTCGTCGCTGGGATAGTATTTTTAGATGGAACGGCATTTTTCTCCAGCGGTGGTACTCCTCCTCACTTCTTCCCGGAATATTTCGATGGATTCATCTCCATCTTCTTCAGCCAGGTACTTGTTTCTTCCTCGGTGGTAGCCAAGGGAATGACATTATTCTCGATCTGGGAAAAATGCCGTTCCATCTAAAAATACTATCCCAGCGACGAAAAATAACATCAAACATATAAAACCTTACGGCGAGGAAAATAGAAGCAGGAGGAGAAAAAAAAAAAAAAAAAAAAAAAAAAAAAAAAAAAAAAAAAAAAAAAGACGCAATACCATCAGCGCTGCCAACGGGCAGAATCCCAACTACACCAGAGAGCTTCAACACCATTCCTCCGCCTATACTGTGGCTAGAGGGGAGAAAAGGAGCCCAGATCGAGAATAATGTCATTCCCTTGGCTACCACCGAGGAAGAAACAAGTACCTGGCTGAAGAAGATGGAGATGAATCCATCGAAATATTCCGGGAAGAAGTGAGGAGGAGTACCACCGCTGGAGAAAAATGCCGTTCCATCTAAAAATACTATCCCAGCGACGAAAAATAACATCAAACATATAAAACCTTACGGCGAGGAAAATAGAAGCAGGAGGAGAAAAAAAAAAAAAAAAAAAAAAAAAAAAAAAAAGACGCAATACCATCAGCGCTGCCAACGGGCAGAATCCCAACTACACCAGAGAGCTTCAACACCATTCGTCCGCCTATACTGTGGCTAGAGGGGAGAAAAGGAGCCCAGATCGAGAATAATGTCATTCCCTTGGCTACCACCGAGGAAGAAACAAGTACCTGGCTGAAGAAGATGGAGATGAATCCATCGAAATATTCCGGGAAGAAGTGAGGAGGAGTACCACCGCTAGAGAAAAATGCCGTTCCATCTAAAAATACTATCCCAGCGACGAAAAATAACATCAAACATATAAAACCTTACGGCGAGGAAAATAGAAGCAGGAGGAGAAAAAAAAAAAAAAAAAAAAAAAAAAAAAAAAAAAAAAAAAAAAAGACGCAATACCATCAGCGCTGCCAACGGGCAGAATCCCAACTACACCAGAGAGCTTCAACACCATTCGTCCGCCTATACTGTGGCTAGAGGGGAGAAAAGGAGCCCAGATCGAGAATAATGTCATTCCCTTGGCTACCACCGAGGAAGAAACAAGTACCTGGCTGAAGAAGATGGAGATGAATCCATCGAAATATTCCGGGAAGAAGTGAGGAGGAGTACCACCGCTGGAGAAAAATGCCGTTCCATCTAAAAATACTATCCCAGCGACGAAAAATAACATCAAACATATAAAACCTTACGGCGAGGAAAATAGAAGCAGGAGGAGAAAAAAAAAAAAAAAAAAAAAAAAAAAAAAAAAAAAAGACGCAATACCATCAGCGCTGCCAACGGGCAGAATCCCAACTACACCAGAGAGCTTCAACACCATTCGTCCGCCTATACTGTGGCTAGAGGGGAGAAAAGGAGCCCAGATCGAGAATAATGTCATTCCCTTGGCTACCACCGAGGAAGAAACAAGTACCTGGCTGAAGAAGATGGAGATGAATCCATCGAAATATTCCGGGAAGAAGTGAGGAGGAGTACCACCGCTGGAGAAAAATGCCGTTCCATCTAAAAATACTATCCCAGCGACGAAAAATAACATCAAAAATATATATATATATATATATATATATACAAATTTGAACCACCGTTATTTTCGGTCTCTAGGGGTTCTGAAACGCGAAATTTTTTGGTCGGCACTTCCGGATTGTTTCATTGTATCAACCTTATAAGCGGGGTTCCTCCCTATGGGGGAGGGAGGAACCGCGCTAAAAAAGAAAAATTAAAAACTGAGGCAAACAGTCACGAGAAACACCGATTTCTCCTAATTGCATAAGAACTGTTTTTGTAGTAGTAAATTTAATAAGCTTTCGAATAGATGTTCTACTTTTATTAAAAAAATCCTATCCGACTTCAATATATATATAGGATTTCCAAGTCTATTTGAACCTTTTCCAAGTCAACTGTAACCTTTTACAAATCAAATGTCACCCTTTCCAAGTCATCAGCAGCCCTTTCCAATTCAAATGTAACCCTTTCCAAATCAGTTGAAACCCTTTCCAAAACAAATGGAACGTTTTACGACTCAATTGTCACCCTTTTTATTTCAATTGTAACCGCTTCCATTTCAATTGTCACCCTTTCAGGGACGGAAATTGTTATCACAATTTTGCAAAAAAAACCAAAAAAAAAAAAAAAAACCTTTTTTAACAGTTAAATCAAAATTCTATCTATAAAATTGTTTTCAAATAGTTATTTAAACATTTTATTTGAATTTCTATAGGCTAGAATTAATTGTAAAAATTCTCTTGACATTTTTAAATAAAAGTTTTACTAATAAAATTATTTTAAAATTTTGATCTAAAAATTCTTGCTTGTAAGAATAAAGTATGAGTATTGATTCTTGAAAAATTGAAAATAAATATAAATTTCTTTCTTTTTTTTTTCTTCTTCTTCTATTTTTTACGACGCATAGACTTTTTTTTCCCACACCCTAACCGAAAATCCTAAGAAATGTCTAGTTCGAAAATTAAGATACGACTTTTTTTCTTAAGAATTTCGCCAAAAAACATATTCCTTTTCCATTCCTCTTTCAACATCTGTGCTTTCTTACAACTTATCGATACTTCAGACTAGAGGTAATCTATAATATCCTCCTAATAGCAATAGGAGCTATAAATAGATCTATGTACGAATTGGCGGGAACAAAGAGGTTCGATAGATTGTACACAATACTGGTTGACAGTAGCAATTTCTCCTACCTCTATGCTTACTTACAACTTATCGATTCTTCAGACTAGAGGTAATCCATAACATCCTCCTAATAGCAATAGGAGCTATAAATAGGTCTTTGTACGAATTGGCGGGAACAAAGAGGTTCGATAGATTGTACACAATACTGGTTGACAGTAGCAATTTCTCCTACCTCTATGCTTACTTACAACTTATCGATTCTTCAGACTAGAGGTAATCCATAACATCCTCCTAATAGCAATAGGAGCTATAAATAGGTCTTTGTACGAATTGGCGGGAACAAAGAGGTTCGATAGATTGTACACAATACTGGTTGACAGTAGCAATTTCTCCTACCTCTATGCTTACTTACAACTTATCGATTCTTCAGACTAGAGGTAATCCATAACATCCTCCTAATAGCAATAGGAGATATAAATAGGTCTTTGTACGAATTGGCGGGAACAAAGAGGTTCGATAGATTGTACACAATACTGGTTGACAGTAGCCATTTCTCCTACCTCTATGCTTACTTACAACTTATCGATACTACAGACTAAAGGCAATCTATAACATCCTCCTAATAGCAATAGGAGCTACAAATAGGTGTTTGTACGAATTGGCGAGAACATAGAGGTTCGATAGATTGTACACAATACTGGTTGACAGTAGCAATTTCTCCTACCTCTATGCTTACTTACAACTTATCGATTCTTCAGACTAGAGGCAATCTATAACATCCTCCTAATAGCAATAGGAGCTATAAATAGGCCTTTGTACGAATTGGCGGGAACAAAGAGGTTCGATATATTGTACACAATACTGGTTGACAGTAGCCATTTCTCCTACCTCTATGCTTACTAATCTTAATATTGAATAATTCAGAGGATCAACGTCACGTTGGCTCGCGGATAAATCAAATCCTCCAGAATTAATTGAAATGACGTCATCAATACACGCTCGCCCCGTTCGGATTATTGGGGGCGTCATTAGGCCTGATTATGGGCTTAAACTACTCAATCCATGGAAATATTGCCAGCTTGATCAAACACATTGTGTAATCGTCCGAAATGTAAATTTGTGTCCGCTTTAATTTAGTAACGATTAATATTGGGATAAACGACAATAATGATAAACTAAAAATAGCTACATAAATATACTTATTACACACGTAGCCTCCATAAAACTGGACAGTTCTCCCACTTTCCATAGCCCTGAAGAAGGCTTGTATATCAAGTTGAAACGTTGTCAAAAATAAACTTATTTTAACTATATATCTAGGCGCACGGTAGTGCGCCAGGCCAAGTTCCGGCCTAAGCATACTGTGTGTATATTACAGGTGGTCTTAGAGCCGATTTTTACCCTCTCATAACTTTCAACCAGGTAAAGATAAAGTTATGAAATTTTACACAGGTATTATACTACTGGATGTGAGTAAAACTAGAAATTTTCATAATTCTACATCGAATAGTTTCTGAGATATTATCGATCGAAATTCGGGATTTATAGGACTCACTCACTCACTGAATCATCAAAATTATTAGGCACTTCCCATGATGCTAGAGACTTGAAATTTTTCATGAAGATAGATATGAAGACGTTATTAAAGGAAAAAATCGAAAAATTGCGAAAAGTTGTGTTTGACTCCGCTTCAGGGGCGGGGGCGTGCCAGTATTGTACTTCCTTCGGAAACCCGTCATTCCGTCCGAAACCCATGATGTGGGGTATCAAATGAATTGTCTCGATATGAAGAACCTATATTTGATGTTTTAAGAAACAATTAGACGCATATAGACTCGGTAAAAATCTTATACCAGCTGTCTGTCTGTATGTTTGTTCCTCTTACAAATCCGTACCGTTTGACCGATTTTGACCAAACTTGGGACAAAGATGGGTCTTGATACGGGGAGAATCATAGGCTAGGTTAAATTGTCTATCAGCTGTCTGTTTGTCTGTTTGTTCCTTATACAAATACACAACGTTTGACCGATTTTGACGAAAATTTGACACACATGTCGGTCTTTATCCGGGTAGTGTCATAGGCTAATCAAAATCGTCTATCAGCTGTCTGTCTGCATGTTTGTTCCTTTCACAAATTCACACCATTTGACCGATTTTGACCAAACTTGGCACATAGGTAGGCCTTGGTTCGGGGAATGCACTAGGCTAGATAAAAAAGGTCTTTCAGCTGTCTGTCTGTATGTTTGTTCCTTATACAAATTCACACCGTTTGGCCTATTTTGACCAAACTTGGCACGCAGGTAGGTCTTGATACGGGAGTGTCATATTACCTATGACGTTTTCTACTTCTTGTTCCATCGAAATGCCATCATTCCTTCTGAAACCCATCATGTGGGGTATCAAATGAATCATCTTGGTAAGGAGAACCTATATTTGATGTTTTAAAAAACATTTCGACGCATCTTAAAAACAGTTGTGACTTCATTCTTAAATGTAGTAAATAAAGTCGTAGGGGTTCACTGCATAATATACTTCAAAGCAGATACTAAGTTTTTCAAAGTCGAGTCATCTAAATTACAAGGTTTAGGATCACAAATCCAAAATGTATCGTCTTTGTTCCCATATTTTTCTTGAAGGCCTTCTGCACTTTCCCTATTGTGATCTTTATCCTCGGGATAAGGTTCCTGTGTTTTAGCGTGTAATAGTTTAGTTAAGAGAGCAATCAATTTGTCCTCTAAAGTAATGTCATCTGGAAGAGCTTCTAACTTTTCTAGTCTAGTGATTAGATGTATGTAGGTTGATTATTGGTATCAAATATCAAGCAGTAAGGAGAACCTTATGCAGAATCCAAAGACCCTGGTTTTATATGAAGTACAAAAGCCAGTAGGTATGCGGCAACTAAATTCTATTTAATACTTAGAAAAAAGTAATGAGATCCCCCAAAAAAACATAAATGTGAAATAGAGGCCAAGTTCCTGCCCCCACAAAGAAACACTCCCTTCCTCAAAAACATCCCCTCCTAAAACCCCCCAAAAACACCTTACCAATCTACACTCCAAAAAATTAGTATGAGTTGGTGTATTAATTCAACTAAAAATATTTGCCAATACAAGAGATGATACAAGAAAGAAATGTCCAAGTTCATTACTTGGAAGACCTCATAGTTACTTACTAAGAACAATAAAGACACTTCAACTGACCTTTAAAAACAACAATAAAAATACTTATATCCAGTTAGTAAAATATCACTTTCCTCAACCAGGTATATTCTTAAACTTGGCAATGTTTAGTTTTTCTCTAAAGATAATTTCGGCACAAAAAAAAAAAAAACATTAACATGCTTAAAAGAATGCTTAAATAATTTGAACCATTATATTAAAATTTAACCAGTCAACCATTACAATGAAATTTTTATATCAAACTATATAGAACATTTCATATTATAACCAGGTGGACGGTAGTACGACAAGCCAAATTCTGGCTTATGCACACTCTGTGTATATTACACGAGGTTTTATAGTCGGATGTTACATAGGTATTATATTAACCCTTTCCGTACCGTGGACTTGTACAGCAGTCGAGAGCTGCCTGGACCCACATACCGTGGACTTGTGTAGAAGTCGAAGGAAGACGGGACCCACGTACCGTGGACTTGTGTAGAAGTCGAAGGAATACGGGACCCACATACCGTGGACTTGTGTAGAAGTCGAAGGAAGACGGGACCCACGTACCGTGGACTTGTGTAGAAGTCGAAGGAAGACGGGACCCACATACCGTGGACTTGTGTAGAAGTCGAAGGAAGACGGGACCCACATACCGTGGACTTGTGTAGAAGTCGAAGGAAGACGGGACCCACGTACCGTGGACTTGTGTAGAAGTCGAAGGAAGACGGGACCCACATACCGTGGACTTGTGTAGAAGTCGAAGGAAGACGGGACCCACGTACCGTGGACTTGTGTAGAAGTCGAAGGAAGACGGGACCCACGTACCATGGACTTGTATAGCAGTCGAGAGCTCGGCGTATCTCTCGCATTCTTTATCTTCTTATTTCTCGACTTTAGTGCTATCTAGCGTTACCGTATTGTACTTCTAGTATTCCTGACTATTACTAGATGGCATTTGAATGAAGTTTTTGGTCGTTTTCAGTCGAATTAGAACTCGTTGCCTTCTCCACCCAGTTACCCTGTCAACCCTAGTCAAATTACCGTTTGTTTTTATACTTCTGTACATTCCTAACAGCATTTATTTGCAAAATCAGTTAAATTTTAGTCCTGAAGTTAAGATCTTGTATTCGTGTTTTGTTAAATTTAAAAAAAAATGTGTTTTTTTATTGCGTGTCCTCCATTAAAAAAAATATTTAACATTTAATTAAAATGTTTAATATGTTACATATTTAATTAAATAATTCATTGAATTAACTGTAAATATTTATAATTATGGTTTTGTTTTTGTAACTCAATTTTATACATAAAAAAAATTAACTCCACCGGTGTATAAAGTCACGGATCAAAAATGATGATGGAAAATTTTTTTTGCCGTAGTTATTGAATATTTAGTTATTGAATTCCCTTGCTTATTATTCATAAAAGAAAGGACAAATGGTAACTGAAAAAAAAAACTTCTTTTTTGTACTCGTATATATAATATAGTTGTTTTATTACTTATTTTTAAAGAAAGTTATTCAACTTAAAATAATTATTTAAATGCCAAACTAATTCAGCATAAATAAAAATTAATAATTATTGTGAGCAAAATAAAAATCAAAATGATAAAAGACGAGTTTAAGTAGGACGAGGAGATCGCTGAAAGTCGAGGCGCTGTGACCGAGAGTGGGAAAAGTATCCCGTACGGAGGGACCGAAGCCGGGTGCCAGTATCCCGTACAGCAGAACACATCTCCTCGCGGCTCTTTGCGTACGGAAATGGTTAAAAGACGTGAGTAAAATTGGAAAGTTTCAAAATTCAACATTGAAGCGTATCTAAGATATAGGCGATGGAAAATAGAAATTTATGCGACTCGTTGACTAATACACTGATCAAAATTATTAAGGACTTCCCGAAAAGCTAGAGAGTTGACATTATGGGGTATTATTAGGTTCTTGAGAAGGAATTTAGGGCTTAAAACGTGGGCTAATAATATGATATCGCACTAGTATTTCTAAAGTGACGCAACTCAAAATGAAATTCAACTGAAAATGAGACACTCTTGCCTATATAGGGGCCTTAGGATTAAGACAGGAAGAGTGACACAAGTGCCCTCTGGTGTACAAGCTCTGAAGCTAGGTAGATACAGTTTTGATGGTTGATGAAGATATATTTACCATGTCTTTCACAGACATAACTATGACGGTGAGAATAACACCTATTTTTTAGTTGTGTCACTTTAGAAATAATAGTGCAATATTATAATACGGTTTTTGGGAGGGGCCTGGAACTTCAACATTTTTTTTTGAATGTTTTTTTTGGGGGGAGGATTTACAAGAAAATATTCTTAAAAGCGGAATCAGCATTATATCAAATTACAATTCTATGCTCCTAATATTCACCTAATTAAATATATGTTATCTTAAAATCAACACATCCTCAGAATGATTCAATGGTTTTGTGTTTGAGCGTAAATAAACGAAGAGCCCTGAAATAGCCGAGATATTATGCTCGGAACCGAAGTTTGCAAAACTAGAACGCTTTGAGAGAGAGAGACAAACCACATTTCGTTATTAGTAACAAACTCTGAAATATGTTTTCAAACTCCACGCTCTCAAACTCACCAACTGTAAAAGCAGGTTTGTTCCTACTGTTTTTCTCTGATTCTGTATTTATATGGCCTTCTATACAGACTCAACGGATATTTGGCTAAATAATATTATTTGGAGTGGAGTATAATTTCCATTATATATATAGGGGTCTCCCGTGCTCTAGTGGCTAGCGCACTAGATTCATAAGCGGGAGATGGTGGGTTCGATCCCCACCGGCGCCAGAAATTTTCTCATCTCAGGGCTCGCTGAGAAAATTCCTGGCTGCACTCTGGATGTCCGGTGATAATAGCCACGATTTGTTGATGCGCCGTAAAAAAAAAAAAAAAAAAAAAAAAAAAAAAAAAAAAAAAAAAAAAAAAAAAATATATATACAGGGTGTCCCGTAAATGTCTAGTCATATTGTGAGGGGTGATAGAAGACCCTTAGGGGAACAAGAAATGTTCTATGACAATTTCCCGAATTCTCGCCCCTAAGGGAGAAAACGTCGTTTTTTTGTTTTTTCGAGACAAACGTGGTTTTTAGAAGAATAATCGTTGTAGCTCCATCCCAGGTGGTACTACTAGAAAGGGGGTGAAACCTATCGAAAGCTGAGTAAATTTACTATAAGACTAGTTGGGAGTAAACATAAAAATGAATGAATGTAAGTATGTATATCTTACCAAAAGAAAGCTATTCTAAATTTCCTGACATTTTATTGATATTTCTTTCCAGCGTTACTCCTCAATGGGCGGGGTCTGTGATTTCAGGGTTTTAGAAAAACTTCTTCATTTAACCAGCTTTCCATTCATGTATCACAACCCTGTGTTATTGAAGTATTTGAACGGTTTAAGAACAAAAGTTTTTTAAAAAACATGGATCTGTGAAAATAAAATTATATTTTTTTCTTCAGTTTATTCAAAAAGCTGAAGAGAAATATTTATTTTTATAAATGTTTACATAATAATAAATAAATATTTACTTAACACAATAAAAAAAATTACTTCCACGAATATAAAAAAAATCCTAAAACAGTAAATAAATAAAATACACGTTCATTTTGAATTTATTAATTCAGGTAGCTAATACTGGGGGGGATTTGAACACATTTTTACAGGTATTTATATTTTGTAAAACAAATGCTTTACCTTGAATTGATACTGATGGCTACGCGTGTGAAACTCACTGGGATTCTCGTCGGCCCATGCGCTGTTGTTGTGGTAATTAAAAATTCTATCCCTCATAAATAAGACATACATAGTCCTGTAAAAATGTGTTCAAATGCGTGATCTAGGTAAAAATAATAATTTTTGAGGTTAATGTATGGTTGGTGTTCCTTAATGGCCAACTCCTGGACCCAGTATTAGTTACCTGAATTAATAAATTCAAAATAAATGTGTATTTTATTTATTTACAGTTTTAGGAATTTTTTTTATATTCGTGGAAGTAATTTTTTTTATTGTGTTAAGTAAATATTTATTTATTATTATGTAAACATTTATAAAAATAAATATTTCTCTTCAGCTTTTTGAATAAACTGAAGAAAAAAATATAATTTTATTTTCACAGATCCATGTTTTTTAAAAAACTTTTGTTCTTAAACCGTTCAAATACTTCAATAACACAGGGTTGTGATACATGACTGGAAAGCTGGTTAAATGAAGAAGTTTTTCTAAAAGCCGGAAATGACAGATCCTGCCCATTGAGGAGTAACGCTGGAAAGAAATATCAATAAAATGTCAGGAAATTTAGAATAGCTTTCTTTTGGTAAGATATACATACTTACATTCATTCATTTTTACGTTTACTTTCAACTAGTCTTATAGTAAATTTACTCAGCTTTCGATAGGTTTCACCCCCTTTCTAGTAGTACCACCTGGGATGGAGCTACAACGATTATTCTTCTAAAAACCACGTTTGTCTCGAAAAAACAATAAAACGACGTTTTCTCCCTTAGGGGCGAGAATTCGGGAAATCGTCATAGAACATTTTTTGTTCCCCTAAAGGTCCTCTATCACCCCTTACAATATGACTAGACATTTACGGGACACCCTGTATATGTATATATATATATATATATATATATATATATATATATATATATATATATATATATATATAATTTGTTTTCTCCTTACAGTAACCCTGCAAGAAGGGAGCTTATTTTATGTCTGCAAGTCTCATGCAATAAACAGCATACCACTTGCATTTGTAATTAACATATTTTGTTTTTTAAACATATTATTAGTTTTAGTTCAAATTTAAAATAAAAATAAAAACTATACGAAATACAACAAAAGGAGAAAAATTTACAAAAGAACAGCATATAAAAATGAAGGAAAAACAGAAATAGAAAAAATGAAATTCTATTACAACCACATAAAATGCATGTATATATGTTAACCAGGAAATTCGTTCCTTCTGTGAGGGGGGAAGGGGGGTAATTCAGACCCAAATTACTAATTTACCAATATTGGGCGTAATATTCTAACGAAACTCGGTATAGGTCTTGGCCATCTAAAGGGAAAGACGTCTTGCAAAAATAAACTAAATTGGTTCATTAGAAATTAGGGTTTACTCAGATTTGCGTTCAAACTGAATTAGATCGTAAAACCTTGCATTGGTTGTTACTTCTACCGAAAGGGGTGCTGTATACTACTGCAGTATCCGCGTTTTCATTGTCATGGGATGTTCCCTTTTTGCATATATATATACTTACTTACCTACTTACAGACGGGCACTACAGTCCGTGAAGGACCAAGGCCTCAGCCAACAGCTTATTCCAGGCATCTCTATCTGTTGGAAAACGCCTCCAACGACGGATTCCTATCTCCTCCAAATCCTTCTCCACGTCGTCCAGCCAGCGCAATCGAGGTTTTCCCCGCCTTCTTCTGCCACCCGGCATTCCATAAAGAAGTTTTCTTGGCAATCTTTCCGGGGTCATTCTCTCGACGTGTCCCAACCATTTGAGTCTTTGATGTTTTATAAAATAAATTATGTCTGGGTCCCCATACAGCGTTTTCAGCTCCTGATTAGTTCTTATTCTCCAGAAGTCGCCACACTTTACCGGGCCATATATCCTTCTGAGTACCTTCCGCACCCAGACTAGCAGCATCCTTGTACTTTCTTTGGTTAGTACCCAGACAGTATTATAAGACAGTTATTCGCCCAGTGGTCACATATGGAAGCGAGGCATATATATATATATATATATATATATATTCCATGTATTTCTGACCATTAATTACGTATATTTATTTTTTTACAGTCTTAATATGGAATCTTAATATGGGCGGCGAGCTGACCACACAAAAAAGTAGTACATTAGGAAAAGGAGTACTCTATTTATTTTTAGACCTGCGCCATATATATATATATATGTATATATATATATATATATATATATATATATATATATATATATACATATATATATATACCAGGATATATATATATGATCCAATGAACCAGCATTGTTATCTTATAAATAGAAATTTTTATTGTTATCTAATTATGTAATATTCTATCTTATGTTGTTGCCAAAGTTGCGAATGAAACTCTTGCCAATAAAAATTCACTTAAGGAAAAAAAAATCGTTTAATTGCCTATTCAGACCCGGATTTCAACCTCTTTAATAATTGGTGTTTACATTTATAAATAATTTATTTAATTTGTTGAATATAGTCTTTCATATTTAATCAAACTAATAATTGCTTATTTAGGCCCGTTTGAGTAAAAAAAATGTATGAATAGACACTTTCCTTTACGAATATTTTTCTTTTCTGTTGAGGGTTTGCTTTATAAAGGAAATATAAACAAGTAGAGATAAAAAAATAAAAAATGATCCCAGGAAATGGGTGTAAAGCATAAAGAGCAGAATTCCTTGGCCCTTTTGGAAATAGCGTGAATGTGTTTGACAGGAAGATGTGTTTGACAGGATTCAGGATTGCAGAAGATGTCAACCTGTTCTCCGAACAGATATTCCAACATACGGGTGCAGAAGGATGTTATTACCTGTACTGAATCGCTTTTAGCACTTTCCTCCGAAGGAAAGTAGCTATTGAGGTTGCACTCATGACGGAATTTTTGAAAAATTTCTTCAAATCTTTATCGATCCTACCTGGTAGACACCGAAATTGACCCCCGTTAAAATTTATATATATATCTATATATATATATATATATATATATATATATATATATATATATATATATATATATTTGTCTGTTAACACGATAGCGGCCAGAGTTTTAGTTTTTTCGTCACGAAACTTGGTATATAGCATTCAATTAGCAAACGATTGAACGAGTTCGTTAACCACCAAAATTGGTCCACCGGAAGGGGGGGGGGGGTTTACCCCGAACCCAAACCGTTGACCGTCATATTCATACTCATGTCAGCCGTAATATTTGTTATATTTCAACGAAACTTGGTATTCGTAGTGGTAATATAGAGAGAAAAGTGAGATATAATAATGAACTAAATCGGTTCATAAGGAGGGGGGGGGGGTTTACTCCGGACCCACAATACCAATTCGCCACTACCAGCCGTGATTTTTGGTATATTTCGACGAAACTCGGTATTCGTAGTGGTAATCTACAGGTAAATATGTGTTGTAAAAATAAACTAAATCGGTTCATAAGGAGGGGGGGGGGGTTTACTCCGGACCCAAATTACTAATATACTCATACCGGTCGTAATTTCTGCTGTACTGTAATGAAACGCGGTATACGTCGTGGGTAACTCATCAGAAAGAATTGTTGTAAAAATGAGCTGAATCAGTCAATCGGAAAGGGAGGTTTACTTTGTAATATATTTCAATAGAAAAGCCCGCCAGACATAGGTTCACAAAGGAGCGCTTTCTACCACTAGAGGGACTGTATCCTGTTCCTGCGTTAGATCAAAATACGATAATATGAGGTTTTTTGTATTTATTACGTAGTGTAGTAGGTACCATGTGTAACATAACTCTGGAAGCAAATTAATAATTGATCAGTTACTCATTACAAAATTAAAAAAGAACTATTCATGTTTTTATTTTATTTATGTAGGATATTTTAAGCAAATTGTTCTGGAAAGCAGTCTACACTACCCAAATTCTGAGGAAAGTGCTTAGTTATGCAGCTCCTGCGTGACGACCTTTTTGAAATTCAAGTGAATAGCTCTTTTTGAACTTTGTATTTTACCATTTAGCGTCCTAATCTAAAGAGGAGAGAATCTATTCGCCCAGACGGAGAAATTCGTAAATGCTCATCGGTCATGTCAACGTTTCATAAATGAGTTCAGTAAAAGCTCGGTCATTTGGATCGACTGGGACCAGGGCCGATCTGAGTTAACGAAAATCCGGGTTATCCAGAATGACGGGAATATTACCGAAATATTTTTAATTGTGTTTAGAAATTATTTTAAATTCGACAATCGTCAATTACTACTGCGAATTGACCAGATAAGTCGATTTGAATACTTGATGATATGAAAAATAGATCTGTAACCTAAAAGTAGAAATTTTTTATCAAAAATAATACAGAATGAAACTACTACTGTTACATCATATTAAAATATATGGGTATAATTATGAAAGGGATTGATTAGCAAGAATGGGATTAAAAGGAATAGATAATGGGGAAATATTTAACATAGAGAAGAGGAAATTCCTTTCAAAACTATAATTGACACTGAGGTTACAGTTACATACATAAATATCATAAAGCATCGCTAAGATGAGAGAAAAGATTGAGTGAGAGAGAGACAGCTAGATAGAGTTATCAACTATTCCCTTTCGAGGAGATTAGAGAATATTTTGTAGCTGACCTACCTCTCATCGCCATCTCGGCCAAGACCTCAGGAACGGACGTGGACTCTGACCCGTCGGAGGTAAGACATGTCTTTTTATACCCTTTTTACCCCACTCCTGCTTTAGCACGTGGCCTGGACGAGAAACTCTTGTCAGGCCTTAAATATTCCGGGAAACCTTACGTATCAGGCAGGTGCGGTTCCTACAACCCACACGCAACGATTGCGGATTCGTTGTTCTCACATCTCCAGAGATGAACAGCCAACCTTTTCTCTCATCTTTATTCACTTTGCAAATACAAAGTTAAAACTGGGCCTTACAATTACATATATATGTTTATCGAATGAGAAAAATAGAATAAATAATAATTAAAGAGAAAAATGGTTACACAAATTACGTTAAAGTTTGAAACTTATTTTTATACGTTAGTAGTTTAGTCGTTGTATAATTTTATTGATGTATTTATAGTCTGTTACTGAATATAGGACACTTTTATGTAAATGTTTTCTTCGGTTAAATAATAGAATTGAGATTGAGTAACAAGAGGTGAGTATTTGAATATTTGAAATGAAAAAACACTTTATTTTACGGTATTCTTGATAGATCCATTCATAAAAGATCGGCCCTTGGAGATCGATAAAGAAAATCGATATATCGTGTTAAAAAGATGGATCTTTTAAAAGATCTATTCAGATCGCCCAGCTCTATTACTTCTTGTTAATTTATAATAACCTGTTATTTAGTAGTATTATAGTTATAAATGATAAGCCCACGCCCTTTGTGTAAATTAAAAAAAAAAATACGTGGCAATCACTGACATATAAAAAAAAAAAAAATATTCAAAATCATTTTCAAACCGACCCAATAAATATTATGTAGTGTTGAAAAAGAATTCCAATACTTCCAATTTCCTAAGATAAACCCCTCCCGAGAGAAAATTCTTGTATAAAACAACGAAGAAGTTGATTTCCGATCCCAAACCGATCCGACCCGATGAGGACCAAGAAGTGCTCCCCGACCCTTGAAAAGGCCCCTCTCCAACGGAGTATTGTCTCTATTCGAGGGCCGTTGATAGCTTCCAGTTCATCAAGGTTTCAAGTATTTTACTATCTCCCAGCACTACAGACCAACCTCAAACTCCACCAGTTAATTCCATCAGGTCATGTACCAAAATAAATTTAATTTGGAAGAATATTAAAACTATAAAAAAAAAACATTTAAAGCGAGACTCACTTACCAACACCTGGGGTGGTACAATTTATCCGGATAGACAACGGATAGCCAGGTTCAATGAGGTATGAAACCCAGGTGATCCAAATAAAAAAAAGAACACAACAAGATGCTCAGAGCTGGTAACTATATTGAGATAAGTACAAAAGGGTCCCAGAGAAAAAAAAACAAATACATATACATATATATATAATATATACCCTAAATATAATAAATATCTTGAAATACCACAAATAGTTCCCAATAAAAATGTAAACACACATATACCCAAACACAATCAATATCTATGAATACCAAAAAAATAAATTCCCCATAAAGGGTAAGCATGTATATATATATTTTAAATATCATTAATACATAGAAATATCACAAGAAGGGTTAATATTATTCAAATATTGAATAATATAGTAAAAGATATCGATAGATAAACATATATGCATTTACACCAGATACTATCAGTAATCTGGGAAGAACAAAAATAGACTCTTAATAAAAGCATAAATATATATATATATATATATATATATATATATATATATATATATATATATATACACACATAAATATATGTATATATATATATATATACATAAATATATATATATATATATATATATATATATATATATATATATATATATATATATATACATAGAAATATCACAAGAAGGATTAATACTATTCAAATATTGAATAATATAGTAAAAGATATCGATAGATAAACATATATGTATATACACCAGATACTATCAGTAATCTGGGAAGAACAAAAATAGACTCTTAATAAAAGCATAATATATATATATATATATATATATATATATATATATATATATATATATATATATATAGAAATATCACAAGAAGGATTAATATTATTCAAATATTGAATAATATAGTAAAAGGTATCGATAGATAAACATATATGTATATACACCAGATACTATCAGTAATCTGGGAAGAACAAAAATTGGACTCTCGATAAAACATGAATATATATATATATATATATATATATATATATATATATATATATATATATATTTATATACATATACATACACCAGGTATAATCATTAATCTGGGAAGGAGCAAAAATATAGACTTTGAATAAAATCATGAACATGAACCAGTTACAATCAGTAATCTGGGAAGAAGCCAAAAATAGACTTTCGATAGAGGCGTAAACACATATATATCAAATATATTTAATTTGGGAAAAGACAATTCTCAAAAAAAACTCATAAAATTCCATAGTCTGGCCTGGCCAATAATTACATGAGAATAATACCTGACGATAAGACTGAAGTCCATAACTATCCAATAAATTGGCATAGTAAACACATAGTGAAGAGTTATTGAATTGCAATTACATGTACAATTCCAAAACCTGGCATAGCCACCAAAATATCGAATTACAACAACACAAAATTTCGGTAATCTGGCATTGCCAATAACTTATTTAGCGATAGTAAACTTAACTTTTCCCAAATTTTTAAACTAAGCACAATATAGTTACTTGCACTCATGGCAGTACTTGACCGGCAAAAAAAAATTTTGAATGAGGCCTGGAGATAAATGAAACGTGGAGACTGGTGTCCAGCAGAAGATAAAATGTATGGGTTTCTCACTCATATGTCCCACAATATGCTCTAAAAGCCTACCACATGGAGTTCCAATCACATGTTCGGCCAAAACGATAAAAGGAGAAGACAAATGCCGCCTCTTCGTGCTACTGGATCTTCATCTTCATTGTTAACAAAAAGGACGCCTCAGTCCCTCCTTAAAAGCTGGAACCCTCATACTTGCAAAGAAAACTTTTTTTTTCTAGCACCTGCTTCTACGCCATTTTCTCAGACTCCCCCCTAGAACCGACGCCTCCACTCCCCAAGGCCTACCGACCACGGGAAAAAAAAACAGAAGAATAAAAATCTTAAATTGTATACAAAAACTATTACATCCAAAATGGAGAAGAAAATTGACTATCTTTTGTGGATAGTAAACATTTACAAGTGGTGCGAATTCCGAATAAAATATAAAACATAAAATGTTATCAGTCCAAAGAGGTAGAGAAAGCAGGTTCTCACTCCCCGCAGGGCGCCACGTCACAGTCATTTAGGAAGAAAAATAAATAGACCCAAAGAGTATAATTATGAAGTCAATGGATGGTTGGGAGTTGGCTAGGAGAAAATAAAAAGTCCAACTCGCAGGAACTGCATCATCTTAGCGCGGTTCCGTTCTCATCCCTTATGTCATTTGGAAAGGTTGAAATAGAAACAGTTATAATTTTGGGCAGACCTTTCATCAAGTAATTTATTACTCCAAATAGGTCACGGTTGTAAGGGTACATACCTCTAGCTGACAGAAACATGACTCCCTGGCCTTGTCAAGGTTCGCTCTAGAAACTTTCTTTCTCTCTTTTCTTATTTTCTTTTACCATAATACTCATTTTACAGATAAATGCAATCTAAAAAAAAAAAAAAAAAAAAAAAAACAATTAAAAAGTGATTTAAACAGAGAACAAACCCCGTCATTTCACCAAGTACCAAGGAATGGCGTCGTTTCTTATATTAAAAGTCAAATCAAATCGTCCTGGATCTCTAAATGGTATAATATCAGAGAAAACAAATTAAGGGAAATAAAGGCTTACCCTGTGCCCTGGAGGACTTCCTCTATAGTGGATAATAGGAGAGCAGAGGTGGTCCTTGCTCGGCTCAGGATAGGCCATACACGATTGACGCATTCTTATCTAATGTCGATGAATGAAGCACCAGAGTGCCCAGCTTGTGGAGTCGAAATTTCCATCAAACATATCTTCACTGAATGCCGTGCCTACGAGAATGAAAGGTCTCTATTTGACCTCACGGGTAATTTGAGTGAAGATATGGGTGATAGCCCGACTAAGATCAAAAATGTATTTAATTTTTTGGAATACACACAACTTGTAAATAAACTATGATTGTTGTGGCACGTGGCCCGGGGTTGAAGTAAACCGAAACCCCGGCACCAAACAGAAATCATTGCTCAAGGTACTTAAATTAACTATTAACAAATATTTAAATTAAGTAACATAAGTTTAAAAATTCTAATATTCGATAATATATCATTTTGAAGACAATAATTTAATCACATAAAGGCTTAATAACAGCTATCACAACCATAAATTTATAAAATAAAATTCCAAACTGTATTTAACATCTGTGGCGTTAATATCCTAAAAGGTTGGTACGCCTTAAGAGAAAAAAAAAATAAAAAAAAAATAAAACCCGTCCAAAAGAACAGAACACACACATTTGAAGTTTTAAGCACTCATTTCTCCGATTGACATCGCCTAATCGAAAGTTGCTTCAGAATCTTTTTTTCTATTTTTTTCTATTCTTGCAACTAAATTTACACCCAAAACTAATGCGAGATTTATATTCTCAAGAAATTCACCACTTTAGTGTTGGTTCCCACGGTCCTCAAGAGCAAAATTTAAATTTTCTTATTCCAGCAACGAAATTAACTCTATAACTGATAAAAATAATGAGATAGTTATATATTTCCCCTACTATCGAACTATCGAACGCCGTAAGGTACTCGTTTTGGAAGTTCGTTAACGTAGGAAAACGAATGTATGTCTGTAACCGTTTTAGGAAAAACATGTTTTTGTTACTCATTTTCGGTTTGAGTTAATAAAGTTGTGGGATTCAAATGAAATATTTTATACAAGTGAAACTCATCTAAACTAAGATGTTTACATTTTGGTTTCTTTTGGAGTTTTTTTTTTTTTTTTTTTATAATTTATTTATGAGCACCCCGCATTGACAGCGTTTCGCCCAGGTACACATATAAAATAGAAATACATAACAACAACAAAATAGTTACAATATTACATAATTACAAATCCAATTACATTATTGTGTGTTTTAATCTAATTATACAATTAAGTTTGTGAATAGCATACAGCTAAAAGTAAAATTAACTAGTAAAAAACAATACATTTTTAAGAAAAACTTATAATTATAAAGGAAACGAAGAAAATAGTTCCTATGTACAATATGACTATATATAATCGCAACAGTTTCTATTTACAATATAGGTTCTATGCATAATATGACAACATACATAAGAACAATAGCCCCATGTACAATCAATAGGAAGGATCCTATGTAAAATAATGATGAATAAATGAATATATCACGTCATGAGTGATGTTTATTAAAAAAAAACAAAAAAAAAAAACTTTCAACGGCGATGTTAAAAGCATAGTTTGGGTCGTCTAGACAATCAAATACAATGAATTAAGAAAATTAAGTGGTTGTTGTAATACATACTACACCCACATGTTGACTATTTGAGGAGTTTGGTCTGGGGTTTGTTAAATTTTGTTAAAAATATTGTTGTCTTTAAGAAAGGTAAGTATAGCGTTGATATGGTGACTGCTATCACGGAGTAGTTCGTTCATGTCTCGTGGAAGTTCCAGGTCTTGTCTCAAATTACAGTCTGTCAGTATATGTTGAACTGTGAGGTCTTTGTTATAGTTTTGGAGTTAAGGAAGTATTAAAAAAAATAATTATTAAAGACATAAAAGGACTGGGAAATCGGCCTAAGTGGAAGGTAACTATTCGAAACCTTTCTAAATTGTCTATAAATAACATTCTGAAGCAATTTTCGATTGGGCGATTTCTGTTAGAGGAATAAGTGCTTAAAGCTACAAAAGTGTTAGTTTTGTTCTTTTGAACGGGTTTTAGTCTTCGTTTGACTCACTTATTAATTTTTTTTTGTTTATTGTTTTAAATTGCATTTATCAGTGAAATTAGTATTTTAGTAAAGGAAATGAGAAACTTATTGGCAATTTTGCTGGTACATTAGTAGTTGCACCGATCTAGAGAAGTAGGTCTCGTTCAGGGACCCGGATCATGAAATGAGAGCTCAAATGAAGCGTTTCTATTGGTTCATTCCTATGGGCAATTCCATTGGCTGTTCTTTCTTCCGTCCCAGTCATCGTTTTGTGTTCACTTACTGTTAGGCTTGTGTTTTTACAAGTTATATTTATTGTTTCTTGTTTCAATTCTTAATGTTGTAGTATGCTTTGTGTTGTTCTTTCGGCTAGGAAAATGAGTATTTGGGATTTACCAACGACTGAAAAATTACTCTTTTTTCAAGCAATGTTAATATAATTGCATAACTGCTATGCGTTTCCGCTCGCTCAATGTTATACCGAAACTCTAGTCAATCCAACTCGTTGATAATATTAATACATGGTCTTGGTGCCATAAATGTTCGCCATATTGCCTGATCAGGATCATTGACCTGGGCGCCTTAACGGGAGCCACTTTCCTTTGTAAGTTCCTTTGTGTTTTCCTAGAGCGAAAGTTGAAAATACTTAGGACCCCCCCCCCTCAGTTTCCTGTTGCGGTGCCTTACACTTCCTTCTCTATAAGATTTTAGTTTATATTTTTGACGATAGATCAAAACCTACTAATAACTGCTTCTATGCCTTTACTAATTACTAGGGAACGGATGTTCATGTAAAGTAAAATTGAAAATATGTACATATATATTGAACTATACATAATGAAATATGTAATAAAAAGGTCCGACTCGCAGGAACTGCATCATCTTAGCGCGGTTCCGTTCTTATCTCTAGACTCATTTAAAATGATTAAAATAGAAGATGTTATTGTTTTGGGTCCACATTTCTAGAAAGCATGAAGATTAGATAGTTAGCCGTCGAGGTGATAAGTAAAGATGGAATGGTTGGGATTCGGCTAAAGAAACCTCAATACGATTTTTGTTAAAAAATCTATATTTAGGACGTTTCGGCTACTCAATGGTAGCCTTCGTCAGCATTGAAAGTGCCGGGAGGCAGAGGAGGACCAAAGTTGACAGTTCCATCTAGTGTTGTAAAAGAGCGCGCCTTTAAGGCTAGAAGGCGCGGCTCCTAAGAGCTCGAGCTCTCAGAGCTTGGACAGGGCTCGATAGAAGGCGCGAGCCTTGAAGGCTCGCCTCGGTAGAAGGCGCGAGCCTTAAAGGCTCGGCTCGGGAGAAGGCGCACGCTTTGAAGCCTTTTACTTTTCATTTCCAAAATGACGGACGGCGGGCAAACAGCTGTTTCATGAAATATACTTTGGTAGATTCGTCCAAAATTGTTTCCGCCACACTGGAATTACTCGCTAGCAATTAAATTTATCATGGCATCGATAAACTAGATTATATGGTGGTTAAAAATAGTAACTTTTTCTAAAAAATAAATTCTGTTAGACGGTTATGGCAACACTGTCATACTTCTTAACTGCATGACACTGTCATACTTTTATCTCCCTTAAATAATAAAAGTCCATACAATTTTTCATTCAGATTTTAATCCATAAGAATACAGAATTTAAAAAATCAGCTAATTGAAGCACTTTATTTAGCGTAATCATTAACGTTATAAACTGAACTCTGTTGAATTTTAATAAATTACAAATGAAGCAAAATAAGAATTATCAGAGATAACAGCTAAATTACCTCCCTTTGTAAATAAAGATGCCGTTAAAAATTTAAATTTATTATTGTGAAATAAATGGTGAAATATGTCACCAACAAATCTAAATGAATAAAATGTAATGATTAAAGAGTAAGTAATTATTGTATATAGATAATCTAGTAAAGCACTAGAAAGGGTTTGACTATAACCGTGCTTGCCGAAGCTCTACCTTCCCAGGGCTCCAAGGCCGAGCCTTCAAGGCTCCAGGGAGAACCTTCAGGGCTTGATAAGGTTAGGCTGAAGCCTCACTCCCGAGCCTTCATCGAGCCCTCAGAGCTCGGGCTGTAGCGGCTAGGTTCAGGCCTGAAGCCTCTAGTCAGGGCTCGCTTTTAACAACACTAGTTCCATCTTTACTTTCAAGAAAGGTATTATTTACGATCTTACCTGGATGGGTCCCCGCCCTAGGAAGGACCCCGCTAGGCAGTTGAAAAGCTATATCTTGGAAATCCATATCTCTAAGATTAAATTGTTTTTCTTATTTTTCTTAACCTGATTTATTATCAAATACATTATCCAATTATAAGCAATTAAGGAATAAAAAACAGACAAAAAGAACATTTCGAATAAGCGAAATCAATTACTTTAAAGTTTTAAGCACTTATTTCTCCGATTGACATCGTCTGATCAAAACTTTCATCACAACCTTTTTTGTAGAGCATTTAGTAAGATTTCTAATGGTATTCTTCCGTTCAGCAAGATTCTCAACCTTTTTCGAGATATTAAGGAAAGTATACAAAGTTACCAAAACTTTTTATGTCTGTTAATAAAATATTTTTTTCTAACCCTTCCTTAACTCCAAGCGTAACAAAAATTTCAAAATATTAGTTTTAATGAATGTAGAACATGCAGAAAATGTTTCAACTGAATCCCATGATTCTAAGTACCCAAACCAAAAACGGTATTCAAAAACTATTTTTCCAATTTTCTCGAAAACGGTTAAAGCATTCGCCTTGAAAATGGTTTCATTCGTTTTCCTGGCCCAAGAAGCCTATAAAACGAGTGCTTACAAGCTTATGAACTCAAAAACGTAAGCGTTACGATTTTTTTTTGCGTGAATTTCGCCCCAAACGCCATCTTCCAGTGGACGGATTTTGCTGGTTAACGAACTTGACCTTTCAAATTGGACGACAGATTTTTGTACCAAATTTCATCAAAATCAGACCATTCGTCTTCTACCTAGAGAGCGAACAGACAAATATATATATATATATATATATATATATATATATATATATATATATATATATATATATGTATACCAATTTTAACCACTATCATTTTCGGTCTCTAGGGGTTCTGAAACGCAAAATTTTCTAGTCGGCACTTCTGGATTGCGTCATGAGATCAACCTTATAAGCGGGGTTCCTCCCTATGGGGGAGGGAGGAACCGCGCTAAAAAAGTCCGTCACGCAGGAGCTGCATAACTAAGCACTTTCCTCAGAATTTTTGTAGTGCAGACAACATTACTGAATAATTTGCCGTAAATAACCTATATAAATAAAATAATACCGTGAATAGTTCATCTTATTTACATTTCTTATGAAAACTGTTCAATTATTAATTTTGTAAATAATTTGCTTCCAGAGTTATGTTAATAAATGATATTGTACTACTTAATAAACAGACAAAAACTTCATTTTCCGCCTTTTGATCTGACGCAGGAACAGGATATAGTCCCCCTAGTGGGACATAGCGCTCCTCGTGGCAGCTTTGGGAACCTACGTCTGGCGGCTAACATTTCTAATGAAACAGAGTTAACAGAGTAAACCCTCCTTTCCAATTGACCGATTTAGTTCATTTTTACAACACTTCTTTCTCATGAGATACCCACGACGTATACCGCGTTTCGTTACAATATAGCAGAAATTACGACAGGTATGAGTACATTAGTACTTTAGGTCCGGAGTAACCCCCCCCCCCTCCGAATAACCCGATATCGTTTATTTTTACAACCCATTTTTCCCTGTTGATTACAACGACGAATACCGAGTTTCGTTGAAATGTAACAAGAATTACGGCTGGTATTGGCAAATTGGTTATGTGGGTCCGGAGTGAACCCCCCCCCCCTCCTAATGAACCGATTTAGTTTATTTTTACAGCGTGTTTCTCTCTTTAGATCAACATAACGAATACCGAGTTTCGTTGAAATATAACAAAACCTATGGCTGGCATGGTCAAATTAGTGTTTTGGGTCCGGGGTAGCCCCCCCCCCCCCCCCCCCCGATGGACCGATTTTGGTGGTTAACGAACTCGTTCAATCGTTTGCTAATTGAACGCTATATACCACGTTTCGTGAAGAAAAGACAAAAACTCTGTCCGCTATCGTGTTAACAGACACACACACACATATAAATATATATATATATACACATAAATTTTAACGGATGTCATTTTCGGAGTCTACTAGGTAGGATCGATTAAGGTTTGAAGAAATTTTTCAAAAATTCCGTCATGAGTGCAACCTCAATAGCTACTTTCCTTCAGAGGAAAGTGCTAAAACATACATAAGCACTATGAAGTATTGAAAAGAAAAGCATAAGTAGTTATTGCGAACTTTATTATAAATGGAAAGTTGAAAATGACTAAAACTCTATCACATTTTGAAAAATAAAGCATAGATAAAATTAGGAACTCATTATAAAAGGGGAAAAAAGAAGATGAACATTATTCTGGAAAATTGTATGCAACAACATGAATTTTTAAATTATCAAACATGAAATGAACCGGTCTGATCTCATAAAGGAAGTATGCAGTGGTGGGGGTCACCGACCTCAATGGGTAAAGCGTTATTTTCATTCTCGGTTTCCCCTTTATTTTTCAATTACAAGATAAAAATAATATCAAAATATGTAGTAAAAATATGTATTTATGGCAAAATATGTAAAAATATGGATTTTTGACAAAATAATTTAAAATATGTAAAAAAAAACATGCTTAAATGCTTTTAAATCACGTGCAGAATCACATCAACAATTAGGATTTAAGAATCAGAAAAAAATATGTAATTACAATAACATCCGTTCCCTACAAATGACGCTAGAGATACGAACGGCACCGCGCTAAGATGCCGCAGTTCCTGCAATTTGGCCTAGTATATCTCATTTTCTTATCTATTAGAATTCCAATAAAAATGGATTATATTTCCAAAAGACTCCTCTTTCCAAAGTGTATTAGTAAAGGACGGAGAGAATTCTCACCGATCTACCCATAATGCAATTTTAGAAAAGAAGATTGTTTCGAGTTCTATTAAATGTGAGCCTTCAAGTTGAACGAATCTCATTTCGAATCTCTTGAAGAGTCGTTCCTACCTCTGTGGTATATCTCAATGCTCCTTTGATCGTCTCGTTCCTGATTTCATTTACTATTCCTCCTGTCTTAGCATTTTCCCTTTGTCGTTCAGCTTTTTATTTGACTCAAAGTGAGGGTGGCTTACAAATAAGATTTGTTTTGGGCGTGGTTAGCTATTTTATTGTATTTTTGATAAAAGTCCACTATTATTTGATTTTTTTTCTTCCTTTTTAGCACGGTTCCTCCCTCCCTCCATAGGGAGGAACCCCGCTTATAAGGTTGATCTCATGAAACAATCCAAAAGGGCCGACTAGAAAATTTTAATTTCAGACCCCCTAGACAACGATAATAAAGGTGATTCAAATTTGTATATGTATATATATATATATATATATATATATATATATATATATATATATATATATATACATATACAAATTTGAATCAGGGGAAGGTGTTGTACCTCTGACCATATTGTACCTTTGACCACCGAGGCTGTGGCGGCATGTAGCAACATTTTATAAATTTTGGTGTAATTAGTGTTGAGCTCCTTCACTAGAGGTCTTGTGTAACCTACTTTGGGTTACTCAAGTCTAAGAGGATTCTTGTAAAAAATACTTATACATTTTTATCATAAAAATGTAAGTTATTTATTGAAGACGTTTTGCCTCATAATATTTTTTGTATTATGTCTTTTTAGATGGAAATCATTTGACAAAGTAGCTATTACAATAAGAAACATGGTGTAGCTTCTGAAATTGATTTATCTTAACCCTAAAATTTGCAGCATGCTTTTTAATTTGTACTACCATGGTGTTGTACCTCTGACCACGACTTGTTGTTGTACCTTTGACCAGGTCAAGGGTACAACACCCCTGAGAATTTCTTCATATATATACATATATATATATATATATATATATATATATATATATACATATATACACACATACATATATTTGTCTGTTTCCTGGCCTCAATAGTCCGATTTTGATGAAAATTGGCATATAAATCTTTCGTCTGATTTTTCAAGTGCTTGCAAGTACTCGTTTTTTAGGGTTCTTGGCCTAGGAAAACGAATGAAACCATTTTTAAGGCGATAGCTTTAACCGTTTTCGAGAAAATTGGAAAAATAGTTTTAGAATAACGTTTTTGTTTTGGATACTTAGAGTCATGGGATTCAATTTTGGTTACGTTTGGAGTTAAGGAAGGTTTAGAATAAAATATTTTATCAACAGACATGAAAAGTTTAAAGTTAAAAGTGTTAACAGACATATATATATATATATATATATATATATTTATTATGGTCGGAGGAAAATCCTCCATGGATACCTGGGCGAGGAGAAAACCAGGTAATGTCGGACTCCAACCGACTAAAAACCTCCCCCCTTGTTCTTCGCGATCATAGTGGAAACCGCTCACGCATTACTTCATCATGATAGCTGTCTAATTAGCTTTTATTGTTATTTCTTTCTCCTTCGTCTCTACAATAGTCCTGATCGCGATGTAGGAATAGTTCGATGCTTCCTCTGAAGTTAGGTCTCTCATCATATTTACAATATCAAACGTCTTGTTGGTAGCCATATTATAGTTATGCCTGATGCTTTTCCACCTCGGGCATATAAAAAGCACGTGCTCGACATCATCTATTTCTCCACAATAGGTACATACTTCAGTACTTGCTCTTCTCCGATCATATAGGTACTTCCTAAAGCATCCATAGCCAGATAAAGCTTGTGTGAGGAAATAGTCAAGATCTCCGGATGGCCTTTCGATCCAGGTTCTTATATCTGGTATTAGCCAGTACGTCCATCTTCCTTTAGTCCCACTTGCCCATCTTTCTTGCCAGCTGGCTATGAGATCGTCTCGTGCATTGTGCAGGTGGGACGCCCGTTATGACGCCTACTGCTTCTGTCGATACTGTCCTGTACGCACTTGCTATTCTTAAGCAGGCCAGTCTCTGCAAACTAGCCAGTTTATATATATATATATATATATATATATCACGTGCCTGTCTGTTTGTCTGTTAGTTCCTTTTACAAATCCACACCCTTCGTACAATTTTGACCAAAGTTGGCACACATGTAGGTATTGACACGGAGAGAGTCATAGGCTAAGTTAAAATCGTCTGTGACTCAGAGTTCGGAGATAACAAGTTCGAAACAAGATTTTGAGAGATTGGTTTTTATCTGTGATGTATGCAGCGTTATTTGTGGAGTTCTCGATTTCGTAGAAGGTAGAAAAATAATGTCTCTCCACTGTTTTTCAAAGTATTTATTAGCAAAAGCTTTTCGAGAACATGGTTCTCATCGTCAGTGCATCTACAATTTTCACAAAAACACGCATATATTAGTTACAGAAATATTTATAAGTATTCTTATTACTAAAGCTATGACAAATAATGTTACCTATTATTCCAACGGTAGTACTGCTAACAGCCTCTCCGAACAGGTGTGAGGTAATGAGACTATTCCGGGTGAGCAGAGTATATATATTGACGTTGGATATTGGAGATCACAAGAATCAAGGTTGTTGAACCAGAGACCACTGAACTTTCTGTTGGAGACAGTGTATGGGGAAGGATTATGTCGGGTTATTTGATGTCATGTGTGTGAAGGGGTAGTCAGTCTGAAGGTGTCAGAGTAAGGGATGACGGGTCTGTCAGGTGGTGGGTCCGAGGGATGGCGTCTTTTGTTGGGATATGAAAATTTTCCTAAGGTCTGATGTTGGGAAGTTTATTTGTTCGTTTAGTAATAAACCTTTATTACGGTGAATGGCCTTTTCTATTTCTAACATTTCATGATAATTGGATTTCTTAGAATAATTTATGTTTTTTAAAATTTTGATTCCCGTTTGTGTGTTAAATTTGTGTGCTGTATTTTTGATGTGTTCTGCAAAATTTGAGTGAATGTTGTGGTTGTGTATAGCTTTAATGTGTTCGTCTATTCTTTGTGAGAACTTGCGATATGTTCTCCCAATGTAAATTTTTTTGCACGAGCATTCTAATTGGTAAATTCCACTTTTATCAAATTCTTTTATTTCATCTTTAGTGTGTGATAATGACTTTTTGGTATTAAATGTATTCTTAAAGGAAACTTTGGCTGTGTCTTTCAAAATGTTTTTTAATTTTTCGGAAATTGGTCCTAAATATGGTATCGAAATGTACCTTGTATTGGAAATTACATAGAAGGTAGAAAAATAATGTTCCGGAAAACAACTTTCCAATACACCTTGTATTGGAAAGTTGTTTTCCCGACACTAACGCCAATAATTTCCAATACAAGGTACATTTCGATACCATATTTAGGACCAATTTCCGAAAAATTAAAAAACATTTTGAAAGACACAGCCAAAGTTTCCTTTAAGAATACATTTAATACCAAAAAGTCATTATCACACACTAAAGATGAAATAAAAGAATTTGATAAAAGTGGAATTTACCAATTAGAATGCTCGTGCAAAAAAATTTACATTGGGAGAACATATCGCAAGTTCTCACAAAGAATAGACGAACACATTAAAGCTATACACAACCACAACATTCACTCAAATTTTGCAGAACACATCAAAAATACAGCACACCAATTTAACACACAAACGGGAATCAAAATTTTAAAAAACATAAATTATTCTAAGAAATCCAATTATCATGAAATGTTAGAAATAGAAAAGGCCATTCACCGTAATAAAGATTTATTACTAAACGAACAAATAAACTTCCCAACATCAGACCTTAGGAAAATTTTCATATCCCAACAAAAGACGCCATCCCTCGGACCCACCACCTGACAGACCCGTCATCCCTTACTCTGACACCTTCAGACTGACTACCCCTTCACACACATGACATCAAATAACCCGACATAATCCTTCCCCATACACTGTCTCCAACAGAAAGTTCAGTGGTCTCTGGTTCAACAACCTTGATTCTTGTGATCTCCAATATCCAACGTCAATATATATACTCTGCTCACCCGGAATAGTCTCATTACCTCACACCTGTTCGGAGAGGCTGTTAGCAGTACTACCGGTGGAATAATAGGTAACATTATTTGTCATAGCTTTAGTAATAAGAATACTTATAAATATTTCTGTAACTAATATATGCGTGTTTTTGTGAAAATTGTAGATGCACTGACGATGAGAACCATGTTCTCGAAAAGCTTTTGCTAATAAATACTTTGAAAAACAGTGGAGAGACATTATTTTTCTACCTTCTACGAGATTGGTTTTTAATTTATTTATTGCTTTTATAGATGCAGAAAGTAGGTGCAGCATAGAACGCCGGGTAACAGCTAGTATATATATATATATATATATATATATATATATATATATATATAACAAATATAGATAGATTAGTAGATCTTAACCCATTAAGTAGCCAATTTTTATTTTTTGGAATTTGTTAATAAAATTTTAACAGGGTGTTTATATACCTTAGAATAGCATCGAAACAAAATTTAAATCAGCTAAATAAAATTAGCTGTCCTATAAATAGGACGCTGCTCCATTTGGGATAAGTTACGGTAATATTACTGAAATATAATACACAACAAACTTGTTTTATTTTAACATATTCGTACATAAAATAGAATGTCTGAACATAATAATGCATATATACAAATAAAATACATATATTCTAGGGTTATAAAAAAAATTTTATGAATGAAATTTTGGAAAACAATTTACGTTATTTTGTGCAAAATGTCAAAGGTTTTCCTTTACAATCCACAAATTGACATGTCCGTTGCTTTTCTATCTTCCGATTATGTAGGCCTTTCCGTCTAGGCTCATACTCTCTAACACTTTGGCGCTGGAACTTCTTGAAGCTGGTGGTCTTCCAACACTTTGGCGCTGGAACTTCTTGAAGCTGGTGGTCTTCCAACACTTTGGCGCTGGAACTTCTTGAAGCTAGTGGTCTTCCAACACTCTGACGTCCATTTGCTCCTAGCTTCTAATATGTCAACGCAATCATCCTGCGAATGTCATTTAGGCTTTTCTTTTCTTTTGGCCTTGTCTCCTATTTCACTAAAATTATAGATAACATCATATTACTCCCAAGATAATTTTCCTTCGAAAGTTTTGTTTTGGGGAGATTTTTTTTTTTTTTTTTTATTGAATATCTAATTTTTTTTTTTTTAGTGGTACGTTTATTTATCGGTTTCTTTTCTTCGGAGCTTGATGAACTGAGACTTATATCATCTATGTTATCTTGTTACGGTTTGTCTTCCGGAAGATTTAGTTCAATATTGCCAGGAATGTCACGGACAAATGATGGTCCCAGTTCTTCATCGTCTATTTCCTCTTGGTCCGTGTCTTCTAGGACATCTGGTGGTAATGATAATATATCAGCTTCTATTTCTTCCGAAAATAAATAGGCCACAGTATCCTCAATTGTATTGAAAACTGGAGGAGTAGATGTATTCTACACATAGGAAAAATATACTCATAGTAGCAGCGTCCTATTTATAGGACAGTCGATTCAATTGCAAACAAAATATACTCATAGTAGCAGCGTCCTATTTATAGGACAGTCGATTCAATTGCAAACAAAATATACTCATAGTAGCAGCGTCCTATTTATAGGACAGTCGATTCAATTGCAAACAAAATATACTCATAGTAGCAGCGTCCTATTTATAGGACAGTCGATTCAATTGCAAACAAAATATACTCATAGTAGCAGCGTCCTATTTATAGGACAGTCGATTCAATTGCAAACAAAATATACTCATAGTAGCAGCGTCCTATTTATAGGACAGTCGATTCAATTGCAAACAAAATATACTCATAGTAGCAGCGTCCTATTTATAGGACAGTCGATTCAATTGCAAACAAAATATACTCATAGTAGCAGCGTCCTATTTATAGGACAGTCGATTCAATTGCAAACAAAATATACTCATAGTAGCAGCGTCCTATTTATAGGACAGTCGATTCAATTGCAAACAAAATATACTCATAGTAGCAGCGTCCTATTTATAGGACAGTCGATTCAATTGCAAACAAAATATACTCATAGTAGCAGCGTCCTATTTATAGGACAGTCGATTCAATTGCAAACAAAATATACTCATAGTAGCAGCGTCCTATTTATAGGACAGTCGATTCAATTGCAAACAAAATATACTCATAGTAGCAGCGTCCTATTTATAGGACAGTCGATTCAATTGCAAACAAAATATACTCATAGTAGCAGCGTCCTATTTATAGGACAGTCGATTCAATTGCAAACAAAATATACTCATAGTAGCAGCGTCCTATTTATAGGACAGTCGATTCAATTGCAAACAAAATATACTCATAGTAGCAGCGTCCTATTTATAGGACAGTCGATTCAATTGCAAACAAAATATACTCATAGTAGCAGCGTCCTATTTATAGGACAGTCGATTCAATTGCAAACAAAATATACTCATAGTAGCAGCGTCCTATTTATAGGACAGTCGATTCAATTGCAAACAAAATATACTCATAGTAGCAGCGTCCTATTTATAGGACAGTCAATTCAATTGCAAACAAAAATTAGATGAAAATACACTTTCAATAAACTATTACTTAGAATAATATTTTCAACAGTTCTAATTCAGAAAATGAAAGAAAAAGTTACTTACCATTTTTTTAGTAGGAATAAAAGACAAAGAAAATAAGGAGTTCGGCAGCAGTTGTAAAACACTACTTTATTACCCCACAGCTCAAAGGATACTGAAAGAGTGAGGGTTTAAACACTTGGAACTCTTAGACTGACATGTCCTGATATGATTTGAGGGTAAAGGGAAGTTTCCTTGCACCTCCTAATTCTGTCAGGTCATAAACAGTGACTGTCCTATAAATAGGACGCTCCCACCTAATGGGTTAATGAGGTCATTTTCTGCAGGTAGGATTGATGAAAATTTGAAGAAACGTTAAAACAAATTTTTCATGAGTGCAGCTAGCTGTGTAGCTTCAGGAAGTGGCAAACGACGAAAAGACGAATGAGGACTTAGACGTGGAGTATACTCGTCACTGGTATGCAGCCCAAGTCCTTCAGGGGACTTGATTCTTTTGTGCAGACCAGACTAATCCTCTGAAGAGGGATTTCCTGCTTTTCTCTTATCGGTCCGTTCCATGCCTCTCTTAGAGTCTTCACGGCTATTGTAGTCCTCGACCAAGTTTATACAATTTTCGCTAAGAACCGAAGTAACTTTAGTATAGATACGACAGTGCTGTGATCCATTGTAGACAGTAGATAGCAAATTAGCAGATACGACAGTGCTGTGATCCATTGTAGACAGTAGATAGCAAATTAGCAGATACGACAGTGCTGTGATCAATTGTAGACAGTAGATAGCAAATTAGCAGATACGACAGTGCTGTGATCCATTGTAGACAGTAGATAGCAAATTAGCAGATACGACAGTGCTGTGACCCATTGTAGACAGTAGATAGCAAATTAGCAGATACGACAGTGCTGTGACCCATCGTAGACAGTAGATAGCAAATTAGCAGATACGACAGTGCTGTGACCCATTGTAGACAGTAGATAGCAAATTAGCAGATACGACAGTGCTGTGACCCATTGTAGACAGTAGATAGCCAATTAGCAGATACGACAGTGCTGTGACCCATTGTAGACAGTAGATAGCCAATTAGCAGATACGACAGTGCTGTGACCCATTGTAGACAGTAGATAGCAAATTAGCAGATACGACAGTGCTGTGATCCATTGTAGACAGTAGATAGCAAATTAGCAGATACGACAGTGCTGTGATCCATTGTAGACAGTAGATAGCAAATTAGCAGATACGACAGTGCTGTGACCCATTGTAGACAGTAGATAGCAAATTAGCAGATACGACAGTGCTGTGACCCATTGTAGACAGTAGATAGCAAATTAGCAGATACGACAGTGCTGTGACCCATTGTAGACAGTAGATAGCAAATTAGCAGATACGACAGTGCTGTGACCCATTGTAGACAGTAGATAGCAAATTAGCAGATACGACAGTGCTGTGACCCATTGTAGACAGTAGATAGCAAATTAGCAGATACGACAGTGCTGTGATCCATTGTAGACAGTAGATAGCAAATTAGCAGATACGACAGTGCTGTGATCCATTGTATACAGTAGATAGCAAATTAGCAGATACGACAGTGCTGTGATCCATTGTAGACAGTAGATAGCAAATTAGCAGATACGACAGTGCTGTGATCCATTGTAGACAGTAGATAGCAAATTAGCAGATACGACAGTGCTGTGATCCATTGTAGACAGTAGATAGCAAATTAGCAGATACGACAGTGCTGTGATCCATTGTAGACAGTAGATAGCAAATTAGCAGATACGACAGTGCTGTGATCCATTGTAGACAGTAGATAGCAAATTAGCAGATACGACAGTGATGTGATCCATTGTAGACAGTAGATAGCAAATTAGCAGATACGACAGTGCTGTGATCCATTGTAGACAGTAGATAGCAAATTAGCAGATACGACAGTGCTGTGACCCATTGTAGACAGTAGATAGCAAATTAGGAGATGCGACAGTGCTGTGATCCATTGTAGACAGTAGATAGCAAATTAGCAGATGCGACAGTGCTGTGACCCATTGTAGACAGTAGATAGCAAATTAGCAGATACGACAGTGCTGTGACCCATTGTAGACAGTAGATAGCAAATTAGCAGATACGACAGTGCTGTGATCCATTGTAGACAGTAGATAGCAAATTAGCAGATACGACAGTGCTGTGACCCATTGTAGACAGTAGATAGCAAATTAGCAGATACGACAGTGCTGTGATCCATTGTAGACAGTAGATAGCAAATTAGCAGATACGACAGTGCTGTGATCCATTGTAGACAGTAGATAGCAAATTAGCAGATACGACAGTGCTGTGACCCATTGTAGACAGTAGATAGCAAATTAGCAGATACGACAGTGCTGTGACCCATTGTAGACAGTAGATAGCAAATTAGCAGATACGACAGTGCTGTGATCCATTGTAGACAGTAGATAGCAAATTAGCAGATACGACAGTGCTGTGACCCATTGTAGACAGTAGATAGCAAATTTTCAGTTTAGATAATTATCATTGTAGCACAACTTTAGCATACAGTTTTTTTCGTTGTTTTTTTTTTTTTTACATTTTATATAAAACAGAAAGAATAGATATTTTCGTATTAACATTACCAAATATTACTGTAATAAAATGAAAACATCATTAGAAAATATACATTCTTATAAACATTGTATTAAAAAAATAAAAATAGAATATTTCTGAATTTATTAAAACATTTGTTTAAGGATTTAAGAGTATGTAAATAAAAAAAAATGGGTTAATTGAAATTCTATGTAATTTGTAGATAATGATTTTATTATTTTGCATTAAATTAAATCGGGAATGCGCTTTCATTACATTACAATAGGTATATTTTTTCATTAAATTTAAATTATATGAGAGGTGATAGATAGATTAGAATCAGGAGGAATTTTGATTGATACAAAATTGAAATAAAGAACATTCATTATAATATAATGAAGATATATTTATTTATTTAAATTTTAACGTCCATTTATTATTGACTACGAATTTTAGGACGGGTTATCTATAGGTTACCACCCTTTTCTAGCCAGGGTAGGGGTGATGCCTTTTCTTTTTTCGAAAGAAAAGCCACCGCCCCTAGTGGGAATCGAACCCACGACCTTTGGCATGGAGTGTTAAGAGCTCACGCCTTAACCCTCACGGCTACCGGGTCTCCGGTAGATATATTATATCACATATTTTACATAATATATCATAACATGTTATGTTACCAATTCCTTTTGTGTACTTATTATTTGTAATTTATTTGAATATAGTAATTCATAATACTCTTTATTCACAACTCATAACATACTGAACTTTTTAACATTTGTTTTATCTAAGGTTAACACAAACATATGTAACACCTCCTCCCGTTATAAGTCCAGCCGATTAGGTGGCCTCCTTCTCCTCCCTGACCTCCTCGGTGGTGGCAGAGGTTGCAGGTCCTCCTGCTGCTCCACTGGCCGTTCCTCAGCTGGGTAGTCTTCTTGGACTCTGTCGTCCTCAACCTGAGCTCTGGTGTCACCATCATCTTGACGGTCCGGTGCTGTCCCCGACAGTTGCCAGAAAGGATTCCTCTTCTGCTCTTCCAGTTTTTCAACTTGGGTAGCCCGTATCTGGTCGATGTGTCGCCGAAGCAGCTTTTTCCCCACTTCAATACTATATTGGAGTAGTCCACATCTTTTCAAGATTTTCCCAAAAGTCCATTTTTCTCCCTTCCCTTCGTAAATGCGAACTTGAACTGGATCGCCGGGCTCGAGTTTCCTAACACGTTGTTCTTCATTACTCGAACCTTGATTATTCGTTGGGGTTTCCTGTACCGTCGTCAGGAGGGTTCTCATCATCCTGCCAAACATCAGTTCGTATGGTGAGATTTGTGTACTCGAGTGCGGTGTTTGACGATACTGCATTAAAATCAGCTGTAGTTTAAAATTAATATCACATGGTTCACGAATCAATGCTTTAAGTCCTTTCTTCACAATTTGAACATATCTTTCAACTTGTCCGTTTGTTTCGGGATGATATGGAGCGCTGGTTTTGTGGGTAATATTATTATTTTTCATAAAGTCTTGGAAGTTTTTACTCCGAAACTGGGGTCCGATGTCGCTCACTACGACCATAGGGATTCCAAATCGTGAAAATAGTTGCCGAAGTGTAGTTATTGTCCAGGAAGAGGTGATATCTTTAGTGCTGAAAACTTCCATCCATTTCGAATAAGCATCGAAAACGATGAAGAAGTGAGTCCCCATAGATGGTCCAGCAAAGTCAATGTGTATTCGCTGCCAGGGTCCACGAGCCGGCTCCCAAGGGTGGATTGTGGTCTTCGGTGGATTGTTGGCGTTCAGACAACAGTTCACACAGGATCGAGCGAGCTTCTCCAAATCTCTATCGATGTTTGGCCACCAGCAATAGCTCCTTGCAAGATTCTTCATCTTGGTGATACCGGTGTGTGCCGTGTGAATGTCTGTCAGGATTGCCGTCCTCAACGATTTTGGAATAACCGCCCGACTCCCTCGAAACAGAACATCTTGTTGAATAGAAAATTCTTCGGCCTTAAGCCCTTCGCTCAATTTTTTTCCTGTTCGCAAATTTCCCACTAAAGCAGAAATCCATTCATCACGTTTTGTCTCTTCTTGGAGCTTTTCAAATGAAATGGACAACATTTGTATCTGATTAAAATAAAATATTTGAGCTTCGTCTCCTTTGTTATCCTGTATCTCCATTGGTTGTTTATCATCCCAAGGAAAGCGTGAGAAGAACTCATAACATACTGAACGTTTTAACATTTGTTTTATCAAAGGTTAACACAAACATATGTAACAATTACCTACATCATATTTCTGGTCATCTAAATTATTTCCTTCGAATTTTATTTTTTACTAGCTGTTACCCCGCGTGCCTTGCTCCACCTACTTTCTGCATCTACAAAAGCCAAAATAAATTACAAACCAAATGAGTAATATTCAAATCTAATAACACAAACCTGTAAATTTTCGGGTTGACAGTTTCGAATCCGTGACCTCCGAACTGTGAGCCTTAGACTATTTTAACCTAGCCTATGGCACTTCCCGTATCAAGACCTACCTGTGTGCCAAGTTTGGTCAAAATCAGTCAAACGGTGTGGGTTTGTATAAGGAACAAACATAAAGACAGACAGATGGTAGACGTTTTTGACCTAGCTTACGAGACTCGCGAGAACAAGACCTACCTGTGTGCCAAGTTTGGTCAAAATCGGTCAAACGGTGTGGGTTTGTATAAGGAACAAACATAAAGACAGACAGATGGTAGACGTTTTTGACCTAGCTTACGAGACTCGCGAGAACAAGACCTACCTGTGTGCCAAGTTTGGTCAAAATCAGTCAAACGGTGTGGGTTTGTATAAGGAACAAACATAAAGACAGACAGATGGTAGACGTTTTTGACCTAGCTTACGAGACTCGCGAGAACAAGACCTACCTGTGTGCCAAGTTTGGTCAAAATCGGTCAAACAGTGTAGATTTGTATAAGAAACAAACAGATGAACAGACAGCACGCGATTTATATATATATATATATATATATATAGTGTTATATACATAATGAGTAGCGGAGCCCAAGGCGAAGGGCTCTAGCGTGCTCTCTTATCTAGGGTTGAATCCCAGGGTTCAAGGGCCTGGCCTGTCCTGAAGGAGGAAATAAACAGCCGATATTGCTAGTATTCATGAGGATGCTCCCTTATCCTAGAGGGGGGGGGGTGGAGAATCTTCACATTCACACACACAGACAGACACAAACCTACAGACACACAGACAATCCACAAGTAGTGGTTCTGAGGGCATGTACAATACAAAGAGTCAAGATTCATGAAATTATTATTTTATTTATTATAGAGGTCACAACGAGGTGATTTTCTCTTTAAGTCTATGTGCGAACAAAGCTAACAATTAAACAGAACTATATATAATAAAAAAAAGTCCGACTCGCAGGAACTGCATCATCTTAGCGCGGTTACGTACATCTCGAAGAAATGGAATAGATTAGCATCACAAATCACAGGAAACTACAGTTGCCAACTTACACAGAAACGGATAATTCTTAATCTGTATAAGTCAATACAATTATGTACTGAAAACGTGCTTACTCTTCGACTACTGCTGAGAAGGCTCTATTCTAAACAACCAAAAATTTGTAGTCATTTCAAGTATCTTGTTTTACTAACAAATTCGTCTTACTCTTATAATCAACTGTAAATATGTGCTTCATGGCGAATAAAATTCCATTCTGTCGTGGGTTAAATCTTTCTAAATAATAAGAAATAACGATAATTTCAGTTACAGGCTATGAGGAAGGTTATATAGACAGGAGAATTCAAAACAAACTACGTCATCATGATTCGCCACAGCCATCTTGTTTACCACAGCCACTCCAAACTTATTATTACCAATACCTTTCACCGTTTCTTAGCTTATTTTACTACTATACTAATTTTGCTGATAAATGCAATTTAAAACAAAAAAAAAATTAAAAAGTGAGATAAACAAAGAGAAAACCCCTTTCAAAACAACAAAACAAACATTTTTTAAGTTTTAAGTGCTCATATCTCTGATTGACGTTGCCCCATCGAATATTGCTTCAGTACCTTTTTTGTAGAGAATTTAGTAAGCATTCGAATGGTCACGTTCCACTTAGCACGATTTCCCAACCGTTATCGAGATATTTACGAAAAATGTATGAAGATCCGAAAACTATTCATGTCTAGTAATAAAATATTTTGTTTTCGCATACTTCCTTAACTCCAAATATAACCAACATTTAAACATCTTAGTTGGGATTAATTTCCAAGATGTAGAAAATATTTTAATTGAATCCCGCGATTCTAAGTACTCACAATAAAATAATGACTTACAAAAACATTGATGCCACTTTTCTCAGAAACGGTTACAGATATCGCCTTAAAAATGGTTTCATTCGTTTTATTGTGTTAAGAAACCTATAAAACAAGTACCTGCAAGCATATAAACTCAAAAACGTAAGCGTTACGATTTTTTTTGCGCGAATTTTGCCCCAAACACTATCTTCTAGTGGGCGGATTCTGCTGGTAAACGAACTTGACCTTTCAAATTAGACGACAGATTTTCGTACCAAATTTCGTTAAAATCGGACCATTTTTGAGGTTGCTAGAGAGCGAACAGACAAGCATATATATAAATATATATATATATATATATATATATATATATATATATATATATATATATATATATATTTATACCAATTTTGGCCACCTATATTTTCTTGATCTATAGGGTCTGAAACGTGAAAGTTTCTAGTCTACACTTTCGGATTGCGTCATGAGCGGGTTCTCCCTATGGAGATAGGGAGTAACCGCGCTAAAATGAAGAATATATAGAAGGATCAGCTGTATACTACAACTGTAGAAAACTACATGTATACAATTTACTAGGAAGAAATTTTATTATTTTTCGTCAAGAACGTCAAGCCTCATTGAAGAAAAAGTGTTACTAACAAGGGCATTATTAACGAAAGTTAAGTTAAATAACAAGACTCTGTAGAAAAAAATTAAAGTTATGGAATCGCTTGTGAGCATAACCTCTAATGTCGAATTTGTAGAAATTGTCACGTTAAATAAATTATAGCATATTAAAAAAGTTGAAATTTCTTTTTAAGTTTAAGATATTTTAGTATATTATCAATCAGAGATGGGCATAATTTTATTTATAAATAAAAATACAAATTTATCCCTAATCCATATATTTGTGAATACGAATATAAATAAATTCGTACTTCATATATTTGTGAATATGAATTTATTTTTATTCACATATATTAAATATAAAAATAGAAATAAAATTTTATTCGCAAATTTTTCTGCGAATAAAAATAAATTCACAGAAAAAATTCTTAATAACCACAAAAAATGTGAATATTTCCAAAAAATCAAGTGATTACAAAAAAAATCACCTTAAAATATACGAATAAAAATTTATTCACATTATAATTTGTGAATAAAAATGTATTCACAATAAAATTCGCAAATAAATTATGAATTTATTCGTATTAAGATGATATTACGAAGGTTATTGAAGGTGTTTTTTTTTGTTTTTTTTATGGAGGTACAGATGACAAACTGTGTCCCTGCAGCATGACTGGTGGTCCCGCGGCGGACTCGGGGTAAACATAAATTTGTATTTTTGTAATCGCTTGATTTTTTTGTAAATATTCACATTTTTTGTGGTTATTAAGAATTTTTTCTGTGAATTTATTTTTATTCGCAGAAAAATTTGCGAATAAAATTTTATTTGTATTTTTATATTTAATATATGTGAATAAAAATAAATTCGTATTCACACTTACGAATACGAATTTATTTATATTCGTATTCACAAATATATGAAATACGAATTTATTTATATTCGTATTCACAAATACATGAAGTACGAATAAATTCGTATTTTAATTTTTAAATAAAATTATGCCCATCTCTGTTATCAATGTGCGTACTGTCCTGTTTAAGCAATTCGTGTAAGTCTGTAGGTAAGTCAATGTCTTGTCTTCTTCTGCAGTCTGTAAGTATGTGTTTGATTGTTAATGGAACATTGCAAAGTGTCCAATTTGGTTTGTACTGTTTCGTCATGAAATATGAATGTGTCAAGTGTGAATGTCCGATTCTTAGTCTAGTAAGGACGACTTCTTCTCGCCTTACATTCCGGATACTGGAACTCCAGGCTCCTATTGTTGGCTTAATCTCCCGTAGCTTGTTGTCTTGTGTGCATGTCCAGTTGTTTGCCACTTGTTCATCATGTGTTGTTTGCCACTTGTTCATCATGTGTTGTTTTGTAACATTACGTTTTGTCTATTCATGCCATTAACATCTTCAGTCGATCATCTAGTTGCTAATTTAGCTTCGTTTAAAAGCTAACTTAGCTAGGTTATTCATGAAACAATCTAGAAATCTATGAAAAGGAATTTACTTTATATGATCAGATTTTGAGATATTGTTTGCTCAAGAAAAAGTAATTTTATGTTTTAGAGTAGTTTGAGGATTTCCGAATTTTTTTTTTTTAATACCTCTAAAATTATGAGTAAATCGTGGTATGTGGAAAGTAACGATTCGGAAGATTACTTCATTTCCTACAAAAACATTTCTAAAGTAATTTTATGTTTTAGAGTAGTTTGAGGATTTCCGAATGTTTTTTTTTTTAATGCCTCTAAAATTATGAGTAAATCGTGGTATGTGGAAAGTAACGATTCGGAAGATTACTTCATTTCCTACAAAAACGTTTCTAAAGTAATTTTATGTTTTAGAGTAGTTTGAGGATTTCCGAATGTTTTTTTTTTTAATACCTCTAAAATTATGAGTAAATCGTGGTATGTGGAAAGTAACGATTCGGAAGATTACTTCATTTCCTACAAAAACGTTTCTAAAGTAATTTTCCTTGGAAGATCTCATATAGAGAAATCGTTGCTCAAAAGCGTCGGTTTCGTTTTTTTAACTCTGTTTTCCTGATTTTTTAATTCTTTTTTTTTTATTGCATTTAACTGTAAAATGATTATGATAATAATATCTAAAAATATAAATTAAAAATAAATAAATAACCCAAATATATGGCGCCATTACAAATATCATAAAATAAATATTTAAATCAAACCAAAAATATCATAAACAAAAAAACATTAAAATTAAAATAAATTATAATTAAAATCACCTGAAATAATATTCTTCAAAATAAATTATAATTCCTTTTTCCAATTAAACAAATATTCATCTATTATGGTGTGTATAATGACCTCATAGTGGTTGAACACACATTAAATAAGAGTATCATGTAAAGTATCTTCGAAAATCGGTATATTCCCCCCCCCCCCCCCCCCAAATGGAGCAAAAAAGGTTCATATTTTACTTAAAGTCATTTAATAATTGTTTGTTAATGCTGCAAACACTTTTATAAAAGTTGTTTAATAAAGCATATGTTTAAAAGTGATCTTAGGCGATGGAAGGTGTATAAACACACATTTGCGCACTCTTGTGTGTCGTACAAGCTCTTTCATTTTCCACACTGCTTACTTCTCCCGACTTATTTCTTAATGCGAGTCTTAACAACGCTCGGTCTGTCTTATCTTCAGGAACAATTACATTTTATTCTGCATTACACCTTCTTCACAGAGATTATATTGTAGAACATAAAACCTATAATGTAATATTGCAATTTATTGTTAAGTACACGAAATAAATATCTAAAAAGTCCGACTCGCAGGAAGTGCGTCATCTTAGCAGACCCAAACGGAGATGTTCCGTTCCAAGCATTATTTTATTTTGGAAAGCTTGGAGTAAATACAACCACTCTAATAAAATCTTGAAGAAAAGCGGGATTTTAGGCACCACACGGGCCCAAAATAGGGCAGTAATGAGCGCAAAGTGTGCCCTTATGACATTCCGTGTTCCAAAAAAGGCTGCAGGCACTAAATCATAACCTATTTCAATGATAAAAAAAAAAAAAAAAAAAAAAAAAAAAAAAAAAAAGAAAACTAATCAAATTTAGAACAACTTTGTCTAGCCATATGTTTCCTCTGTTTATTAAATTGCGTACATAGCCCACGAACTTTTACGATTCAACATAAAATAATTTCGACCAAAAAAAAAAAAGAAGAAAATATAATTATTTTCAAATCATTCAATAATCTTATTATTTCAATCAATTACATTGTTGAATTAAGATAAATTTAGGTCTTGAAGATGTCAGTCTAATTTTCTCCAAGTCTTATCTGGATTTGAATGTTTAGTTCCAGCTATATCATTGTTGATATTAAGTTACATGAAAAATAAAATGTTTACTCACAATGAAATGAACAAGGGAAACAAAAATCTAACAAAGCTGTAAACTTTATTAGCTTTCATTTAAAAAAAAAAAAAAAAAAAAAAAAAAAAAAACCTTTGAAAACGCTTAAGATTTGGAGGCTATAGCCTTTTTTTTAAATACAAAATGTCATGAAGATTAGATAGTTAGCAGTCGAGGTGATAAGTAAAGAAGGAATGGTTGGGATTCGGCTAAAGAAACCTTAATGTGATTTTGTTTTAAAAAATCTATATTTCGGACGTTTCGGCTACTCATTGATAGCCTTCGTCAGCAATGGAAATGCCTGGAGGCAGAGGAAGACCAAGGTTGGCAATTAAGTAACCATTGTGAAAGTGTCAAGACAGTAGAAAGTGTCAAGAAAGTAAGACACTTTCACAATGGTTACTTAATTGCCAACCTTGGTCTTCCTCTGCCTCCAGGCATTTCCATTGCTGACGAAGGCTATCAATGAGTAGCCGAAACGTCCGAAATATAGATTTTTTTAAAACAAAATCATCTTGAGGTTTATTTAGCCGAATCCCAACCATTCCATCTTTACTTAATACAAAATGTCGTTTGGCCCCACTGTGGGCCGCCTGGATATTCGTAAATTTGTTTAAAGCTCTATTAGAAGCTTTTTTTTTTTCTTTTTTTTTTTTTCATTTTAATCCTAGGATGCCAAAGGAGGAGCTTTTGGAGCCTTTTATTATATCTCTGTCCATAAAATTTAGAAAAATCAAGGGAAAAATTCATTTATCTGAAATACATTCACCAATAATAATATGTCGGAAAACGTTTTTACAATCTTCTTGTTTCTCTGCAAAAAAAAAAAAAACATTTTTTCGGTGAGAGCTCTCCCTTTTGAATGTATTTAGACCTTTAAATGTAAATTTCAATGTTAATATTTTATAGTAAATTTTTTTGATGAAAAGGTCAGAAATCGGAGAAATTTAACAAGGTATTTTAGAAAAGATTAGTGTTCTGAATGTTTAAGTATTTTTTCGGTGAGAGCTCTCCCTTTCGAATGTATTTAGACCTTTAAATGTAAATTTCAATGTTAATATTTTATAGTAAATTTTTTTGATGAAAAGGCTAGAAGTCGGAGAAATTTAACAAGGTATTTTAGAAAAGATTAGTGTTCTGAATGTTTAAGTATTTTTTCGGTGAGAGCTCTCCCTTTCGAATGTATTTAGACCTTTAAATGTAAATTTCAATGTTAATATTTTATAGTGTATTTTTTTGATGAAAAGGCCAGAAGTCGGAGAAATTTAACAAGGTATTTTAGAAAAGATTAGTGTTCTGAATGTTTAAGTATTTTTTCGGTGAGAGCTCTCCCTTTCGAATGTATTTAGACCTTTAAATGTAAATTTCAATGTTAATATTTTATAGTAAATTTTTTTGATGAAAAGGTCAGAAGTCCGAGAAATTTAACAAGGTATTTTAGAAAAGATTAGTGTTCTGAATGTTTAAGTATTTTTTCAGTTTTTCCTCCGAAAAAAGTCCCTTTTGATCTGATATAAGCAAAAAAAAACACAAAAAAACCGCCTTGATAAGACTGGAAACACGTTGAGCATACAAGAATTATTGATAAAATGAAATAAATAAAGTAGAAAAATATTAATAGTAATTCCGTATTACTTATTTATTTAAATAAATTAAATGGTTGTTGTCCATTGTTATTAACTAAGAATTTTAGGGCTGGTCATTTATAGGTTACGACACTTTTCTAGCCAGGATAGGGCTGATGGTTATTCTTTTTTCTAAAGAACAGCCACCACTCCATAGTGGGAATCGAACCCACGACCTTTGGCATGGAGTGTTAAGTGCTCACACCTTAACAGTCACGGCCACCGGGCTTCTAAATTCCGTATTACTCATACTATTTATCAAAACAGCGTTCTAATAAAAAATTCATAAGAAACGTTTTTGTAGGAAATTATTTATTTATTCATTTAAGGAGCTAAGTAACGTAGGCGATTGGCTCCATGAAATGTTTATTTAGTTACGGAGCACCACAACAGCAAGGTGATTTGCTCGCATACTGCGTGAAAATTAATTATATAAAAGTAAAAGCAAATAGGTAAAAATAAATTTTTAAAATTTATAAAGTATAAACGCAAAGAGACAAAGCATAACAAATAATTAGAAAAAAAGGATAAACGAAAAAATAAATAAATAAAAACAGGAAGCGCGACCCTCCACATTGCAGAACTCCTAGAGTCCAAGAACTAGACTATGAGACCGCCGCGCTTCTTGTCCCGGAACCCCTACATCCGTATGTTACTATCCTTCTTACCCGAGGGGAGAATATTTTCACAAGGTTTAAGATCGACCGCCTCTCTCTTCACTTCCCATTGGAGGTACAGACTCGTAAAAACTTCGAATTATCCAAAATTTTATTCGAATTAACCACGATTTTTTAACATTGTTTATGCCCTAAATTCTAGGGACCGAGAGAAATATTCGAATTAAAGACGATTTCGAATTATCGAAGTTCGAATTATCCATGTTCCACTGTATATTTGTCAAATACTACTCACTCACTGACCTATCATCGCCCAGCCCAAACCACTTGACAGAGAATTTTGAAATTTTGCATGGACACTCCCTATATTATGTAGACACTCGCTAAGAAAGGATTTTTTGATATTTGAATTTTTAAGTATTTTTTGAGGGGTTTGAAGTTTTAGTTGGTTTGAGCATGCACGCCTAGGTTGCTAGGACGATAACAGAACAGCTGTTACCGTACTGTATCTATTTCATAGTATTATTTTTAATTGAGGTTAATTTCAACTATGATGGCAGACCTTGAATTACTAGAAATAAACTGTCATTTTGTCCCTCATAGAGTTTACGCCTTGGTAATAATAACCCTATCCACTTGACACAAAAATTTGCAATTTTCACGGACAATCCGTTTAGAATGTAAACACTCGCTAAGAAAGGTTTTTTGATATTCAAATGTTTAAGTTCTTTTATTAATTGATGAATTTCAAATATTATGACGGGAACCGTGCAATAATAGACTACACAGAATTAAAGAGTAGCGTTAATTTTGAATTTACACTATTTAACGCAATAAAATAACTACTTATCTGGCGTGACGAAGCACGGGCAGTGTTGTAAAATACCCGGGTATTTATTCTTAAGGGTAAATACCCAGGGTATATACCCAGGGTAAATACCCAATTTCATAAATACCCGGGTATTTAAGGTATTGAACTAAACTGCGACTTAGTAATAGAATATTGTAAAATGTCATGGATCTTGCCAGTTTACAGCTATTGGAACACTGAGAAACTATTAAAACAATAATAAATTATAAAATAGGATCACTGAGAGGTTAATAAATAATAAATTATTACCTGAAAATTTGCCATGGACCTTCCGACTACCTAAAACAAGTTGTTTGCCTAAATTTGATACTACTGTACTGCATTCACAAAAATGTAGCCTCAGCTAAAACTTTGGCCTAGGATTATCTCAATTTCTCAAAACTCAAATTAAGTTACCTATTCATTGATCAAAACACATGTACCTTTCAAGCCTCTCCACCATAACATGGGACTTATTTTATTATTTTCTTTGTCGTTGTCTTCAAGACCTTCCCAAACAAAGGATCTTTGCCATAATCCCTCTTGGTCCCTATAGCCAGCTACGTTTTTCTGAAGATCAACTGATTTCAATCCCATGCTTTTGCCTAACTCAAGTACAAAACAAATGGAAGAGTTCAACAAGTCTGCAGCAAGATGTGCGTTTCCAACACCAAACTGAATGCGTTTCTCCTATTTAGTTAACACAAGTTTTTCCTCCGTTTTTTGAAGAGAAGGTTCTGGGTTTCTTGTTGAAGAGTTTTCAGTAATTCTTAAATCTCTTATGAACTGTGTGGATCAAAGGGGCATTTAACTGAATGGCAGTGATGAGTTCAACAATTGGATCAAGGATGTTAACTAGTTTCCTAACTCGGACTCAAAACACTCTGTTATCAAGAAGCTACCTTTTCATTTCTGGTGAGATTTCCGCTTACTGTAATGCTGTTACTACTGTATGAGCATAATTTCAAATAATATTAACAAGGGGGGTCTCCCGTGGCCTAGTGGCTAGCGCGCTAGATTCATAAGCGGGAGATGGTGGGTTCGATCCCCACCGGCGCCAGAAATTTTCTCATCTCAGGGCTCGCTGAGAAAATTCCTGGCTGCACCTTGTATGTCGGCGCTAATAGCCAAGATTTGTTGACACGCCGTAAAAAAAAAAATAAAAAAAAAAAAAATATTAACAAGGATCACTAACTTAAAATGGTTTTGAACTATTATAATAAACATTAAAAATGTTTTTGGCCCTTTTTTAAAATTTAAGTAAGTCCTTAATAATTGAGTAGGCTTCATTAAAACCTTTTTAAAATTAATTAACCTTCCCAACTGTAAAAGTAATCACGAAAGCTCATAAATATACATTAAGTTGTAAATACCCATAAATACCCGGACCGACTTTTATCTTTCTTTAAAATATTACTGGGTAAGTATTAATGTTCATTAAGCTTTTATGATCAAATGGGTAAGTTTCAGTCCTTGTTTGCAACCAACAAATATTCAAAGAAGTTGTATCAAGCTCAAAAACTGAAAATACCCACTTTTTGGGTATTTACCTTTCCTGTGGGTAAATACCCGAGTAAATACCCAATTTATATTTACCTACCCACTGGGTATTTACCCACCCCACATCACTGTGCACTGGTATTCAGCTAGTATAAGATAATTTACCAGAAGGGCATGGAAGAAAGGAGGTTAAGTGAAGAGGAACGGGTGGTTATTTGGTGGGTTAAATAGTTTGAGGCTGTATATAGAAAGACAGCTGTTAAAGGATACATGCTTTATCCATTTGGGGTTTGCAAATTAAATATTGCTGGGATCTTAATTTAAATTAAAATAAAAAGCAAATCTTCATATCGATTTGCATTTATATTCCAAAAAAAAAAAAAGATTTTAAAACATGAAATAAAACGGAATTTTACTGGCAAAATGAAATATACATAATTTATTTTTAAAACGGTGAAATGTATTTAAAAATACATTTTGCTAGTTGTTCTACACGTTTCACATCATGTAACGCCTCGTCAGGTGCTATTAATATTTGTTGCCAATATTTTAGCCTTAAACTAGCAGGATATGTACTTATGACATGTAAATGTACCGTAATAATTAAGGAAACATGGCGGTTACTTATCAGCTGTTCATAAAGAATAGTTTGACAGTTAAAACTGCATTTCGAGACGAAGCTTGTTTCACTAATCGAGACTGTTAAGTCTTAAACAGTCCGTTAGTAAGGTAAAAACCTGTTACATATTGGGCAAATCGGTGCTTGTTCCCTGGTCATTAGGAATGAGTGTGTAAGTCCAGTGTGTCCAATCCGTAAGCGTGTCAGTACTACTTCTTCTCTTCTTGTACTTCAGTAGATACGATTTCAAGTAGTTTGTTGTTTCAATGAATGGTACTTACCATCAAAAATACATAACGAAAATGAAATATATATCACCCTGCGCGAAAATTGCTGAACTTCGTTCTAGAAGTGTAAATTTCCACTTCCAGAGAGAATAAATTATAATAGGATGTATTTTGTATGTTCCAGGTTGATTGGAATCGCTCCGAAACTCCCCACCAATAATTGAAGCAGTCCTTCCTGACGGTAAGTTAAGAATTTTACATTTTTCTCTAAATTTTGCATTTTCCCCCATTTTAAAAAAATGCAGATTTTCTTATTTATATCTCTAGTTTCCATTTTAACTTTCTCTCTCCGCTCAAAACTTTTTGTATTTTTGAATTTTGTGTCATTTCTCTTTCCTCATCTAATATTTTGTATCTGGTCTGTTTCATTTTCTCCCCAAGCATTGCTGATTCCCTTGAATAAATTGAATAAAAATAAAAACAAAGGAAATTTACAAGGAATGTGAAGCTGTTACGTATCATGTTATAAGGTAGTGACCCTATTTACAAGGAATGTGAAGCTGTTACGTATCATGTTATAAGGTAGTGACCCTATTTACAAGGAATGTGAAGCTGTTACGTATCATGTTATAAGGTAGTGACCCTATTTACAAGGAATGTGAAGCTGTTACGTATCATGTTATAAGGTAGTGACCCTATTTACAAGGAATGTGAAGCTGTTACGTATCATGTTATAAGGTAGTGACCCTATTTACAAGGAATGTGAAGCTGTTACGTATCATGTTATAAGGTAGTGACCCTATTTACGTATCATGTTATAAGGTAGTGACCCTATTTACGTATCATGTTATAAGTAAGTGACCCTATTTTTCCAATATACTCATCTCTGGTAGAAGGTCAAATTTATAAAGACACTCATTTTCGTCTCTACTCTTTTATTACGCTCTACAGCTTATTTGCTTAATTAAAAGAAAATATACACATAATTAAAATATATGAAAAAGGCCGTTAAAAAAAACAGATATTAAATACCTGGATAAAATATTTTTTAATTTAAAAACGACATAAAATGAATTATATTATAAAATGACAAAACCTTCTTTTTGAATTGATTTTTACCCTAAAACTATCGATTTTATCTACAACCTCCTTCAGTTTAAATCTTCTGTCCATTCCCGTGGTACCCGTTCCCGTCCCTCCTATCTCTATCCTTTCACTCATAAAACAGCCTTCTTTAACCGTTCCTTCATCTCCCGAGCCTCCTCCTACTGGAACTCTATCCCTCTTTCCATTCGACACTCTCCTTCCTTACCTGTCTTTAATTCCCGCCTCTTTGCTTTTCTCCTATCCTCCCAGGAAGAGGCTTCTTAAGATTTGACTACCAGAAAGACCAGTTTATTTTTTTTTTATTTTTTTTTTATTATATTTTTTTAAGGCGTGTCAACCTTAGGGTCATGAACTCCATTGAATGAAACTTTCATTATATTTGGAGGTAAAATTTCTTCCTCATTTTTTTTTTTTAATTTAATAATTTATTGAGTCAGCTTTTGGTTTTTATTGAATTACTTATCATTGTCATTATTTATCACTGATCCTGGCATTTTTTGCTTACTTATATTACTTGCAGTATATTTTCCATGCAATATTTATTTGCGTTTCTGTAAACAGAACAAATGTAAATAAACGCACTCACACACAAACGGACAAACGCACAGACATATGCACTCACACATATACCAGCCCATATCCATGCAACCTCACTCACATATTCTCTAACACATACCAGTTTGTAAATTATGTTGTTGTTTTCTTCTCTTGTTTATCCATTTATTTATATTCATATCCTTTTATAGCCCCCATTTGTTTAATATTTATTTAATTATTTACTAGTTTATTTTAAACTATTTAATTATATTCTCATCCTCCTCTGAATATTGTATCATCATTGCTCTAATCAAATTATAATTTACGTACATACTTACTTATGTTTTATTTTATTATTTAAGACTTTACTAATAATTTTTCTGCTTTTGTTTGTTCTTTATTTATAGTCATATTTTCAGGTTAAATTTGTTTATTCAACCGTATGTATTTATTGTTATTCTTATGGGCGAAGTCCCAGAATAAAGTATTTTTTTCATTCATTCATTAAGACATTGATCTGCACTAGGGTGTAGATTATAGCGCACTGCACTACTTAGACCCAGCTCCCGAAACACTAAAACATTGTGGTTGAGCTTTGGGTGTGTAATTAAAACCAGTATCCTTCCCTCCTGAAATGTCCCATTAACCCTTTATTGCCCTAATGGCCGCCCAAGTAGCGAGCTTCCTAATAAAACAGGATCATTAGTGGGGCTTGTTTGCAGTCCGATCCCTTTTATCTCGCCTCCGAAGGGGTTATGTCTTCATTTAATACTTAACAAATTTATAATTCCCAAACTCTCAAGTAACGGCCGTTTGTGGGAAAATAATCACTTAATTTTGCACTTCGATTAGTTTTGGACTTAATTGAAATAATACCAATTTATTAGCTAATAAGGATTGTTATGTCTAGATATTTATTGCTTACTATAGTATTCTGACTACTTCCTCTTAAGGACAATTGACCCATGACATTATATATATATATATATATATATATGGGCGGCCATTATATATTATATATATATATATATATATATATATATAACTAATCCTATAAAAGGCTAGGAAGGCGCAGAGGGCCACATACTAATGAGTATCTGATTCATGATCATAGGGAGATATTGTGGTCAGTACTACGTCCCACTATCTATCTTGGACTGCGCAGTCCAAATCCTGAGGCATTCCTCGCCTTGTATGACCACCCAGTGTAGGGCATATTGTAATTGAATCAAGAATAACGAATTACGATTACATTGTATTTGTTGTTCATGAATTAGAATTACATCAAGAGTAATAATTCAATTAAAACGTGAATTACAATTAAATTGTAATCCTGTAATGTAATTGAAGCACTAATTATGTAATTAAAATATCATTTTCATCAAGATTGTAATTGAAATATAATTTTAATTCAATTATAAGTGTACTTATCACTAATTATGAAAGTCAGTAATTAAAATATCATTTTCATCAAGATTGTAATTGAAATATAATTTTAATTCAATTATAAGTGTACTTATCACTAATTATGAAAGCGAGTAATTAAAATAATTAAAGTAATTGTTTTGCCTACGCGGTATCACGGTTCCGGGAATATTCCATAACTCTGTTCGGTTCACATTCCTTCCGCAGAACTTCCTTCTCGTCACTTTTCATTTGGTTTTTAGCTCTTGTTGAGTGAGTATCGTGCTTTCTCTTCAATATGTCTAATCGGAAATCTCTGACACTTAAAGAAAAAATTTACGTGATAACATTTTCCAATCGCGAAAAATGTGGTGTGCGTAAAGGTGCCGAGTTCTTTAAGATAGGGAAAGCACAAGTAGCAGAAATATTGAAAAATAAAGATGAAATTTTGAAGAAACGGATGGAAAATTGTGACAAAAATGTTGTCCCAGAACTAAGAACTTCTTTATGCTTTAAACTTTTTAAAATAAAAACTTTTTTTAAGTTTATACTTATTGAACTTCTTTCTATATATGTACTTAAAAAAAACTTGCTATGGGTAATTATTAAATGGTTAATTAAAACATGAATTAAAAATTCGGTACGTATCCATCTCGACCAACCCCTCTGTATAGCGGACACCTCTCTATAGTGGACAACTTTGGTTCTCCCAGAGGTGTCCGCTATAGAGAGGTTTCACTGTATATCTATACATCACGTATCCATCTCGACCAACCCCTCTGTATAGCGGACACCTCTCTATAGCGGACACCTCTCTATAGTGGACAACTTTGGTTCTCCCAGAGGTGTCCGCTATAGAGAGGTTTCACTGTATATCTATACATCACGTATCCATCTCGACCAACCCCTCTGTATAGCGGACACCTCTCTATAGCGGACACCTCTCTATAGTGGACAACTTTGGTTCTCCCAGAGGTGTCCGCTATAGAGAGGTTTCACTGTATATCTATACATCACGTATCCATCTCGACCAACCCCTCTGTATAGCGGACACCTCTCTATAGCGGACACCTCTCTATAGTGGACAACTTTGGTTCTCCCAGAGGTGTCCGCTATAGAGAGGTTTCACTGTATATCTATACATCACGTATCCATCTCGACCAACCCCTCTGTATAGCGGACACCTCTCTATAGCGGACACCTCTCTATAGTGGACAACTTTGGTTCTCCCAGAGGTGTCCGCTATAGAGAGGTTTCACTGTACTTAATAATACAGTTAATTAAATTTGAATTATTTTTCCAATTACTGTAACTGATATTTTCAGACTTTTCAATTACAATTAAAAAATGTAATTCATAATTCCAATATCATTCGTATTACATTTTACTTCAAATATGCACAACACTGTGGCCACCCTTACATTTTTCACTCGTGTGTCTGGAAGTTTTTGACTTTTCATTTGAAGTGGCATCTTCTTATTGTTTCTTTTAAGATTAATAAATTATTCCTGTTAATGAAATCATTATTATTTTAAAATAACATTTTCCATGAATTATTATAAATAAAATCATTTTCCTTAAATTTCACCTCTGATTCCTCTCCAAAAGAAACGTCAATTTAACATTGTTTAAGATCAGGGTCAATAAAGCGTTGCACGAAACTATTGTGCTGCCTCCAGGGAAAAGCGAATAAAACGAAAAATGTCAATTCGTAAAATAGTGACACCGTTGTGCGCATTGACTACATCTGCAACACTGCAAATTACAGAGTTACTGTAATCAGTTTTAACGTCACTTGCATACTGACATATAGATAAACCTTTCCTAGGAAGGTACTTGCCAGCCAAAAGCTTCCATACCTAATATCGTCCCTACCATGTCAAACTATCGAATATGCAAATCGGAGCAAACTAGTGAACTAACATATTCTATCCATTGACGAAGTAATATATTATAGTCGGAGAGCTGGCAACGCACTTTTCATGAAGTGTTTTATACGCCCTGAAATTTTGCTGTAATGTACCTCTTAGGTAGATAAGAAGGTAAGTATGTGTTTCTTGGACATACCTTGGTGCACCAGGTACTACGCAAAGGGTAAAGGTGCAAAACAATATTGCCCAAAAGTAGAGCTTTATTCAGAAGCCAACTATTATTAATGAAAAAAATTGCAAATGAAGGAAATTTTAAAATTAATAATAAATAAAGCAGGCACTTTTAAGGGGGTTAAAATGTAAATTAAAAAAAAAATACCTAGTTTTTATTTTTAATATTAAATGAAGTGCTTTTATCACGCTGCCATTTAAACAGCGTCTTCAATAAACATATTTGAAAATAATTACAAAAGGGCAGACACTTTTGTGGGGTATAATTTTCAGGAATCATGAAAATAAATGTATAAAACTCTCATGTAATATGAGAATAAAAGCAATTAATTTCTTCTTTTTTTTTTCCGTGTTATACCTCTTAAAAGTGCCTGCCATATTTATTATTCATTGTAAAATTGTCTTAATTTTACATTAAAGATAGTTGGCTTCTGATTAAAACTGTATTTCTGGGAAATATTTTTTGCACCTTTCCCCTGTGCGCAGTACCTGGTGCACCAAGGTATGGCCAGGAAATACATATTTACCTTCTTATCTACCTAAGAGGTATATTATAGCAAAATTTCAAGGTTCATAAAACACTTCATGAAACGTGCGGTTACTGGCTCTCGGATTATTGTAAAATGGTCTTATGCCAGACTTTATCTAAGGAATTAATGGCTATTCTAAAGGGGTTAGAATTGCGAGAGTTTTCGATAAGCCGTATCGTCCACAATCCAAGAACAAAGTCTCGAAACTAAAAACGAGATTTTGTGTAATCGATAGTTTGACATGGAAGGAACCAGAGATGGGCATAATTTTATTTATAAAAAAAAATACGAATTTATTCGTACTTCATATATTTGTGAATTCGAATATAAATAAATTCGTATTCATAAGTGTGAATACGAATTTATTTTTATTCACATATATTAAATATAAAAATACAAATAAAATTGTATTCTCAAATTTTTCTGCGAATAAAAATAAATTCACAGAAAAAAATTGTAAATAATCACAAAAAATGTGAATATTTACAAAAAATCAAGTGATTACAAAAAAAATCACATTAAAATATACGAATACAAATTTATTCACATTATAATTTGTGAATAAAAATGTATTCACAATAAAATTCGCATAGAAATTATGAATTTATTCGTATTAAGATGATATTACGAAAGTTATTGAAGGTGTTTTTTTTTATGGAGGTACAGATGACAAACTGTGTCATCAAAAAAAAAAAAAAAAAAAAAAAAAAAAAAAAACACCTTCAATAACTTTCGTAATATTATCTTAATGCGGATAAATTCATGATTTATTTGCGAATTTTATTGTGAAACATTTTTATTCACAAATTATAATGTGAATAAATTTGTATTCCTATATTTTAATGTGATTTTTTTTTTGTAATCACTGGAGTTTTAATAATTATTCACATTTTTTATTGATTGTGAATATTTACAATTTTTTCTGTGAATTTATTTTTATTCGCAGAAAAATTTGCGAATAAAATTTTATTTGTATTTTTATATTTATATATATGTGAATAAAAATAAATTCGTATTCACACTTATGAATACGAATTTATTTATATTCGTATTCACAAATATATGAAGTAATAATAAATTCGTATTTTTATTTATAAATAAAATTATGCCCATCTCTGGTAGGAACGATATGTGCCTGCTAGAGACATAAACATTAAGCTCAATTTATGTGTTTTTAACTAATTAATATTTATGTTTTACCTACATTAAGGAATATACCCGAAGGTATAGAGAAATCAAAGGTAATTAATACATATAGAAAAAACTTGTGCTGTGTGAAAAATAATGGCTAAATTGACACTAAAGTATTTTAAATTGTTATTAAACATTTTCAACCCCTTTCTCGCATTTTTCTGAAGGGTATAATTTTTCATGGAATCAATTTACAAAATGAAATCGGTATAATGCATTAATTTTCAAGTATTCAATCTTCTCTTGAGTTTAATATAGGCAAAGTCTATTAATCATAGCACATTTGTTTTTACTTTGTCTTCCCAATTTACTGACATTATTAAATAGTTTGCTTTCCAAGCTATTTTCGGATCATATACAGAGCTGATGTTATGAAATATTTGTAGCATTTCTTCAATTTGACTAACTAGCTCTTGCTGCCTTCACATCTTCTTTAATTGCAATAAAAGAACAAAAAATTGAGTTTCCAAAAATTAGAAGCAACCATATCTCGGATTTTATAAGATCAAGTCATCCGATAAGAGCTATCAGGTCATCCCATAAGAGCTATCAGGTCATCCCATGAGAGCTATCAGGTCATCCCATAAGATCTATCAGGTCATCCCATAAGAGCTATCAGGTCATCCCATAAGAGCTATCAGGTCATCCCATAAGAGCAATCAGGTCATCCCATGTGAGCTATCAGGTCATCCCATAAGAGCTATCAGGTCATCCCATAACAGCTATCAGGTCATCCCATAAGATCTATCAGGTCATCCCATAAGAGCTATCAGGTCATCCCATAAGAGCAATCAGGTCATCCCATGAGAGCAATCAGGTCATCCCATAAGAGCTATCAGGTCATCCCATAAGAGCTATCAGGTCATCCCATAAGAGCAATCAGGACATCCCATAAGAGCTATCAGGACATCCCATAAGAGCTATCAGGACATCCCATAAGAGCTGTCTTATAGAACATCTTCAATAAGAGCTTGAACATGTCTTCAGATTCTACACTGAACAATATAATTTCATTTTCAAAACTGTTCCAGGTTACCCCGACGTCCGGGTTACCCCGACGTCCAGGTTACCCCGACGTCCAGGTTACCCCGACGTCCAGGTTACCCCTACGTCCAGGTTACCCCGACGTCCAGGTTACCCCGACGTCCAGGTTACCCCGACGTCCAGGTTACCCCGACGTCCAGGTTACCCCGACGTCCAGGTTACCCCGACGTCCAGGTTACCCCGACGTCCAGGTTACCCCGACGTCCAGGTTACCCCGACGTCCGGGTTAAGGAGGTTTTTCTGTATTGACATTTACTTTCGATACACCTTTCATATAAAACATACACGTGATGTGTGTGTCCCTTCTGACAGCTCAACATCGGCAAGTATAGTTCTCTAATATTAGTCCAGACAACGAATGCTCAAAAACAGCTATAGGTGGAAATGCTTGGAACACGATTTTCGAATTCATAACTTTTTTTTTGAATAGTTGGGTCAACATATCAAAAGTCCCTGCTAGTAACCTTTGAGCCGGGTGAGTTACAAAGTCCCATTTTTCGGGTTTTCGCTTATATCTCGAAAAATATGCGTCCTAACGACACGACTATTCGATATCAAATGAAAGCCAATTAAAATTCTTCTCAATCAAGACTCTCGATATATCTTTAGTTTTCGACAAATCGGCCTCTTGAACGTCTGTAATTTTGGGTAAAACACTTCTGCTACCCACTGTTTGCTCTTTTTGAATAATAACTTTTGAAAGTTGCAACTAAAATATAAATGCCGATTATAGTTGTAGTATAGTGTTGTAGAGCACTACATTCCCTTCAATAATATATATTACTTTACTATTGTGATCATCGTGAAATGTGGCGAAAACTGTCGACAAATGGATCTTTCAATTTTTCTTCATTTCCAGTCAACATATTGTACGAGGGGCTGAAGGAGCTGCAGTCCCTTACACACAAAAATGTGTGTATTTTTTTTTTCTTTTTCTTTTTTCCCCCCTGGCCTCTGTCGGCTGTTAGATGAAGTGCTGTTGTGCTGTCCTCTGCCGGTATCATTATGAACTAAAAAAAAATTCACATCGTTTGACCGATTTTCGTAACTGGGTATAGACAACTAGGTATCAAATAGATCTTGATACGGGGAGAGTCATAAACAGAAAGTAGGTGTAGCATGGCACACTGGGTAACGGCTAGTGCATTAGAAAAATATTTTTTTTTGTGTGTTTAACGGCGTATCAACAATTTGGCTATTAACGCCGGGCTATCTACAGGTTGCCATCCTTTTATAATGCCAACGGCACGTGATCGGTCACCCATTCAGGTGCTGGCCACGCCCGACGTAGCTTAACTTCGGTGATCTATGGGAACCGGTGCATTCAACGTGGCTATGGCCGTTGGCTATAAAAAATAGTATTGTAAACCTAGTCAGTACTAGACGTATAAATATCACTGCCTGGACTATAGGCCATGTTCAGGAGTTTTCTCAGTGGTTAATTTCCAATTTATTACTCAAATAATTCTAAAATTGTCGTTAAATTTTCTGTACATTTATTAAGAGTTTTTTTTTTTATACTCAAACTAAACCACTCCCCTAATGATAAATAAATACTTCCCCTTCAATTTTTTTAGAGATAAGAAAAAAACTTCATTAATTTATTTTCCAGTGCAGTGGACCGAAATGAAAATATCTTGAAAAAGAAAGAGTATAGAATAGCAGCAATCTCTTTCTTGGGATTGGAGCCAAGTTTGTCTATTTCCACAACTGTCATAATTTTCACCCTTTCTCATTTATAAAAAAAAATCTTTTATTTACAGAAACGTTTAATTAAAACTTTTTTGATGCATAATTTATCTATATTCGTATATAGTAATTAATTTTCGCAGAGCCCATCAGCTGAAGCGATAATATCAATAAACACAGAAATAAATTGGTTAAATGAGAAGGTTAAAACTACCAAAAGGATCAGGCCTATAGCGTCCATATAAAGAAGTTATTAAAAATAATAATAATAATAATAATAGTAATAATATTATTTCATACATTTATGTAGATCTCAAGAAAGTAATCTGAGGCATTATATGAGATCGAGTGAGAACCACCTTTTTAAGGAAATCGTTAAATTGGACGAGAATTATACCGCCTTGAAATTGAAGATAATTAATGAACCGGATCTAAGGACAGATTTGGATCGCCTTTCTGAATGGCAAACGAAAGAACTCCACGGGCGATATTACAGTCGTTTATTTGATCCGGAGGTGCAGACGACGTTGTCGGTAGCATGGTTGACTTCTGGTCGGCTATTTTCGGAAACTGAGGGTTTCGTAATAGCCATCCAGGACCAAGTAATTGCAACACGATCCTACCGACGACATGTTTATATATTAGTATTTCGGACAAGTGCAGATTATGTAACAAGGCGTATGAGTCGATTCAACACGTGACGGCAGGTTGCGAAATTCTTGCGGGATCTGATTACCTTCAGAGAAACAAATATGTTGCCAAGATATACCATCAAGCAATAGCAGAAAGGTTCGGCATAATGGAAAGTACGGTACCGTATTATCGCTACGTCCCACAAAGACTTCTAGAAAATGATAGAATTAAAATCTACTGGGACGAAGCTATGATTACGGACCGAACTGTTCGCCATAATTAACCAGATATTCTCATCATCGACAAGCATAATAAGGCTGCTGATATAATTGATATCTCAGTGCCAAATGATGAGAATATCCGGAAAGCTTATGCCGAAAAGCTGCGAAAATATCAAGACTTGGCCATTGAGTTAAAATATCTCTATAAATTAGATTCCGCTAGAGTTACTGCAGTTATCATTTCGACCAATGGTTTGATACCGAATACTACAGTCAGTGCCACCAAATACCTGAAATTGTCAGAGGAACAATTAATACTATCCCAGCAAGCAGTTCTACTCGATACAGCTCGAATCGTAAGAAAATTTCTTAATGCCCATAATTAGTGCCTAAATAAAAAAAAATAAAAAATTTTTTTTTTATAAAATAAAAATAATTCTTTTTACTGGTTGGAACTATCCCCAGTAAAAATATTCTCCAGTAATATGAGAGACCCCACCCCGTATAGTAATAATAAACTTTGCTTCAATATGGAAAAATATATATAGGGGTCAATTCACGTCATATCAGTTTATCTCTCTAGTTATTTATTTTATATTTTATTTGTCTATTTATCCTTATTTATTTGTTTTACTTTTCTATTTATTTATCTATCCTTAGTATTTTATTCGGAGAACCAATTGTTCTTTCCTTGTGATACTTTTGTTACCTCGTGTTTAGTTATAGTTGCCTTTTAACTCATTGCTGTGATATTTTGTGTTACCTTAGGTTTTTTCGTTAACCCTTTTAGTTGTTTAGACTTTTTAGTGTATACTTTTAATTTTAGACTAATTTATGTTCTGTGAACTTATGTTAAGATTAATAAAGCAATAACTGTAAATAGGAATATTCAAGTAGGGAGACTAAATGTGCCAAGGAAAAAAAAAAATGTACCCGGTTTTAAATAGAAAATAAAAATATATATAAATAAAAATAATAAAGCAAATAGAAAAGAGTACCGGTGTTTTATATATATATTAAAAAAAATAATAAAAAAAAAATTGATAAAACTCGGGAGCATGTGGTGAATAATTCGTGTAGTGTTTGCACGGTAGGGCGATGACGACCATGGGGTTCTTTCGCCCAAAAATACCACAAACAAACAAACGTCATAGCACCCAATTTTAATATATATGTCCGTGCCATCATATCTCAGATATTATTTAAAATTGTTTCATGAATAAAGATGTGTGAGATAATCTCCAATTAATTTTTTCAGATTGTTTGATAAAAAATTGAACCAGGGGGAAATTTTGAAATGTTTGTTTTTTGCATGCCTTGGGCTATTGCCTTTCTGATAACAATTTTGAAAAACATTCGTGTTTTAATTTTTTATGGCTCAGAACCAGATGAAATTACACCTTTTTCTCATGGTCATCAAGGAACCTTAACATGTTTTACCCAACCGTTTTCAGTTACTCCAGACCAAAAATCAATATCCCTAGAAAATCGAGTGGAACATTTTCCGACTTCAGTAATAAATAAGAATTTAGAAGAAGGGGGAAATATAACTGAAGATATATGGGAAGAAAATGAGGGACTATGCGAATTATTGAGCTCAGCAGATATGATGTTTAAAAAAATTGAAAATTTAGAAAAGCTTGCTTTGTTAAAGTTTGGCAATTCCAAAATTCCGCGCCTGAACAAGATAAAGCTCCTCCTCGCCTAGAAGAAACCAAGGTTAGTGTGGCCGCGACATTAGCAGCTGATCGGAGTGAAGAATCCTCTAAGGGAGGGAAAGGAAGCAAAGGTTCGAAAGGGAGTCTTCAGGGATCTGGTAGAAACAGCGACAAGCAAAGATAATACAGTTAAAGTTAAGAAAAAGTAATTTATTTTCTATTTGTGCATAATATGAGTATTTTATAGAAAAAAAAGGTAAAACTGAAGGAGAGTGTCCTCAGCACCGATTTTCTTCAAAGTTTGAACTATAAGGTATTTTGATGCACTAAACTCGAATCCGTTGAAAAAAAAAGTTGCTCGCAACTAGGAAAGAAGTTATTTAAAAAAAAAGTTCACTGTTATGAAGGTTAGGGAAGAATGCCTTGGACGACTTTTAGGCATAGAATTCTTTTCATTTCTGCGAGTTGGATTGACTAGGGGTTTTGATGTTTTCTTGAGCGAGCGGAGCGAGCGGAAACGCATAGCACGTATGCCCAAAAGCGACAGTTTACGACCAAGTCAGCTACCACAGGTGAGCCTAAATTTCAATTACACTTCGTCATTAAGGACTATTGCGCAGGCGCGTGTTTACATATAAGCTGTTTACCCAGTCTTTTATAACCTCCATAACAGTGAACTTTAGTGCTTAATAACTGCTTTCCTAGTTGCGAGCAACTTTTTTTTTCAACGGATTCGTGTTTAGTGCATCAAAATACGTTATAGTGCAAATTTTGAAGAAAATCGGTGCTGAGGACACTCTCCTTCAGTATTACCAAAAAAAAATGTTTGTCAATACTATTGGGATCTTGGGATGTTGACAGAAGGGTCCGAATAATGCGTGTTCTCAAAAGTATAAATAAACAATACTTTTATTCATAAAATAAAATAAAATAATAATAATATGACTCCATAAAAATGATAACTTTCTTCTAAAATAATAATTAATACATAAATGATAATGTCCTCTGAGCAAGTAATAATAAATAATAAAAATGTCTCTGACGAGTGAAGAAGGAAAAATATTCTGGTTGAAATGACGTCACCAGCGGAGCGAGATGCTGAACCTCGGTGCTGGGAGAGTTATGCCTATTGCAGCCTCTCTGGTGGACAGGTAACCGGTGCGGGAGGTAACACCAGAGGCAGTATAAAAATAGCAAGTACGGTGAAACTACTCACAGGTTGTTGCGGGTTACCTCGCTAACTTATTCCAGGCTCTCCTGAGGTGATCTATGACAGCAGAATGTGTGATCAGCAGCGTCCCTTCCGCTGCTTTAAAGGAATTAAGTTTCACTGGCATAGCTGTAAATATTTTAGGTAAATGTCAAGGAGCGTGGTCTCCGCGCCGATCCTTTTGAAACTTTGCACTATAACGTATTTTGATGCACTAAACACGAATCCGTTAAAAAAAAAAGCTCGCTTTTCACTAGGAAAGAAGTTATGAAACACTAAAGTTCACTGTTATGGAGGTTATTAAAGACGGGGGTAACGGCGAATTTGTAAACACGCGCATGCGCAATAGTCCTTAATGACGAAGTGTAATTGAAATTTAGACTCACCTGTGGTAGCTGACTTGGTCGCTCAAGAAAATATCAAAACCCCTAGCCAATCCAACTCGCTAAAATTAATAAAATTCTATTATGTAAGATTAGCAAGCAAATAAATGTTATTTGAAAAATTTGAGCGTCCTCACCTGTCGTAACATGTCGCTTATGAACATACGTGCTATGTCGTATCATGTCGCTTATGGGCATACGTGCTGTGCGTTTCCGCTCGCTCCGCTCGCTCAAGAAAATATCAAAACCCCTAGCCAATCCAACTCGCTAAAATTAATAGAATTCTATTAATTTTAGCGAGTTGGATTGACTAGGGGTTTTGATATCTTCTTGAGCGAGCGGAGCGAGCGGAAACGCATAGCACGTATGCCCAAAAGCGACAATTTACGCATTCATATTAATGCTATTTAATTTTAACACCTCCCCACATTTATCACATTTCTTTTCATTACTTATTACATTATTGTTAATTAAAAAATTGATTAAATCTATTCTATTGTGAATTAAAACAATAAATTCATGCAGCTTCATTATAAAGACCACTCGAACTATTCTAAGTAATTAAATGGCGCAAATTAGAACGCATGAATCATAAAGGCATTAGCGAATTATGAAGGGATTTCTGTTATATAATATTTGTCAACAGCAAAAAAAAAATTTTAAAGAATGGTTTATTATTTAAAAAAAATATTTTTGAAATAAATAAGTGGTGATAAATTGAAATAATTGATGGTAAATTTCAATTAGACATCCTTATTACGAACTTTTCCATACCCGTGCATGCGCATGTTGACAAACATAGTAGGTTACATTACCTTTTAGAACCCTCACTACAGTGAACTTAAATGTTTCATAACTTCTTTCCTAGTGAAAAGCGAGTTTTTTTTTTAACGGATTCGTGTTTAGTGCATCAAAATACGTTATAGTGCAAAGTTTCAAAAGGATCGGCGTGGAGACCACGCTCCTTGACATCTACCATATTTTATACACAACTGTTGATTTTTTTTTTTTTTTTTTTTTTTTTTTGTATTATTTTATGTTCTATTTAAATTTTATTGTATTTCATATTTTTATATTATTGTAACAATTTTTTTTCTTGATTAAATTTGAGCATGTCGCCTTTGTTGCGAAGCTCTTTAAATAAATAAATAAAATATTTTTTTTTTAACAAATCCGGCTGTTCTTGGTATCAAATTAAAGCTAATGCTTTTCTCTATCAAAATAAGATATAATAGTGATACTACAGGCAATAGTGTCATGCCACTAATCGCGCAAAGTTATTTTGTGTACTTTTTCATTAGGTAGGTTCAGTAAGTCATACCTCAGAAATCACAATTACCACATGTATCATAATTTTTTTTCTAGAATGATCAAACAATGTACTAGTTATGCTCAAAAAATAAAAATTGTGTTTTTTACGGTTATGATAAAATAAATTTTCTTAAGAAAATGTTCACTTAAAATGTCAACTTCGTAAAATGTAAATTTAATGTTTATCTGAGCTCAAAGTAACTCAACACATTTATTGCAGCCAATAAAACTATAACCTAATATATTACAAGGACATTTGACATTAAATTGAGATTATTCACTATTAGGTACCTAAATTTTATTGTGGAAAGTTGTATCGTAGTTTATGTAAATTTCTCCTTGAGTTATTTATCAAGCTTTACATCTATTTTGAATGTCACTCCTGATAAAAGTGACGTTAATGGAACTGCAATATGTTAGAGTAGCTTTCCTTGCAATATTTTGGAATCTGCTAGCAATTCGTTCAGCTTTATTTTCCAAAATAGCTGGCCCGTTACTTCGTCCGCCTGAAAAGTGAACCGATTTATTTTATTTTTATAACATGTTTTTCTATTAATAAGTCCACAACAAATTCCGAGTTTCGTTGCAACATAAATGCAACAATAATTGCGGTCGGTAATCACCAATTTTATTTTTTATTTTTTTTTTTTTTTTACGGCGCATCAACTATTTGGCTATTAGCGCCGGGCTATCTACAGGTTGCCACCCTTTTCTAATGCCAACAGCACGTGATCGGTCACCCATTCGGGTACTGACCACGCCCGGGTAATCACCAATTGAACACATTTGTATCTTATCAGATTATTATCAGAAATAGTGAGTATGACTAAAGCTCAACCTTCCTCAGTGGAATCTTGAACAAAACTGAGGGAAGAGCAAGAGAATATTTGTAAGTATTTTTTTCCAAACGTGCTCGTTTAAGAACACTTGACGGTAGTAAGGAAAAATTTGTATATTGTTGAGATATATGGGAAAAAATCCCATTGGGGGCCTTTATCAACGCAATAGAACCCAAAACAATGATTTTTTGAATTTTTGTATGTTTGTTTGTGCGCACTAACCTCAGAAAAGGCTAATCCAATTTAGTTGCGGTTTTCACTAATATATTGTTGCAATTATGTAGCAACGAAACTCGGAATTCGTTGTGGACATATTAATAGGAAAATATGTTGTGAAAATGAAATAAATTTTCTTAGGAATGCTTGGGATCGTTACGTCTAAAAAAGTGGAATAATTTATTTTTCCGGACTTGGTTGCAATATTTTTTTTTCAGGATGTCACAATATAAATGTTTATCCATTCGGGTCTTTTTGCGAAGACCACATCCAGTTACTTTTGAAGTAGCAGTAGTGATTGTATCAGTGATTCAGCGCATGCGCATAAGTCCTTTGCCTTCCTATTGGAGGATTCTGATGACCAATCGCATTGTTTCTTGATGGGAGTAAAGTAACCTTCAACAGTGAATTAGCTTTTGTTTATGAAAAAGCTCTGCTTATGTTAGTGAGAAAAATGAGTCTTTTACAATTAGTTCGCGATGTTCATGACAAAGAAAAAGGGATTGGTTTCTTACTCGGAAAAATGAATGGAATCCTATTAATTTTAGCGAGTTGGATAGACTAGAGTCGCTAAAATTAATATAATTCTATTAATTGCGAGTTGGATTGACTAGGGCTTTGATATCTTCTTGAGCGAGCGGAGCGTAGCGTAGCGAGCGGAAACGCATAGCATGTAATGCCTAATAAATGTGAAATATCCAAAAAAGAGAGAGAAAAGGAATAAAATATGTTTGTTTACAAATATCGTTGTTTGTTATCCTTCATAACCTGCAAAACAGTCAACTTTAATGCTCAATAACTTTTTTTATAGTTGAGAGAATTGATTTTGATCATATTAACCTTTTTATTAATAAATATTGCTTGCCATTATCTAATATGAATTATAACCATAGATAACGAGTCAAGAAGTAGTAGATAACCAGCAAAGAACCTATAAGCTAATCAGTAAGCTTATCAGCGAATACGAGTAACTGTTATAAATCACTACTGCTACTTCAAAAGTAACTGGATGTGGTCTTCGCAAAAAGACCCTCCATTCTTTCTTCAATAGAATGAAGATTTTCCGCCTTTGAGACAGCCATTCACGCCCTAACCATAATATGGTCACCTCAATATTTGATGTTCAGCTGAAGATTTTCCTCATTGAGCACTCAGTTGAATGAATTACGGACAAAGGTCAGGAAAGCATGAAAACCTAAATAAATCCCTCAGGGTTTTGTGAAAACGGATTAAGTAAACTAATATAGACATTTTTCATATTAAGTGAAGGAGGTTGTAGGAAAATCACGAATTCCATTTCGAAATTTGATTGACAGAGTTGATCCCTATTTGGACAGAAAATCCCTTCTCCTAAAATATTGACGTAACGTCAAATCGGAACTGACGTTTGAACGAAACAATGACAGAAATACGATATGTTTTATTTATCCATGATTAAATATTTATTCTTTCAAATATTAAACAACCTGTTGAAATTACATAGGTATATGTTGTAATTCTGTCATTATTAAAAAGCCGTCAAACGAAAACCTTATTTATAAAGGCACGCGTAGTGTGCTGGTTGGTGAAGGCTCAACATGACGGCACTTCAGACCGGCATTCACTCACTTGCTCGCTCGTAAACTCACTCATTTGATCGGTAATTCAATCACTCGGTATATCGATTGGCTCACTTACTCATTCGTTCATTCATCCATTCGCTCGCTCACACGCTCGCCTACAATATCATATAATCAATCGCTCGCGGCATTACTCACACATTCATTCATTCACTCACTTGCTCGCTAGATTAATCACTCACTCATTCGCTCACTCAATTAGCCAAACAATCATTCGTTTATTCATTCATTCGGTCACGCGCTCGTTCCATTACTCATTCACTTGGTCATTTATTAAATCACCCACTTACTCAATTACTCACTCGGTCAATCATTTGTTCATTTCCTCCCTTGGTGACAATATTACATACTTACTTAATCATTCATTTATTTGTCAACTCACTCGCTTAATCATTCATTCATTCGTTCACTCGCTTATTGAAGAAATCATTAATTCACTCACCCACTCTCTCAATAACTCACTTAGTCAATCATTCATTCACACACCCAGTCTCTTAATTACTACTCAGTCAATCATTCATTCACTCACCCACTCTCTCAATCACTCACTCAGTCAACCATTCGTTCACTCGCCCACTCTCACAATTACTCAGTCAGTCGATGCATTTATTCACTCAATCAATTTCTCGCTCACTCAATCATTCATACATTCATTCACTCTCTTACTCAATACGTGAAGTACGAACCCCTTTCACCCTTTTTGTTTGACCAATTTAATTGGCACCAGCTTTCTTTTTATCAATGAATTATAATCACACTGCAACCCGCTCACTGACTCAATCAATCATTCATTCATTCACCCACTCGCTCACCCGGCCTTTAATTCATTCGCAACACTCGTTCAATCACTCGCTCAATCATTCATTAACTCGCTTGCAGATTCAACTACTTACCCACTCAATCATTCATACATTCACTCATTCCCTCACTTAATTAGCATTACCTATTCACTCATTCGTTTATTCATTCATTCACTTACTCAAACAAACATTCATTAACTCCCTCGCTTACGCAATTACTCGCTCAATTAATCATTCATTGATTCACTCGACCGCTGGTTTCACAACTGAATCAAACTCAGAGAGAGAGAGAGAGAGAGAGAGAGAGAGAGAGAGAGAGAGAGAGAGAGAGAGACAGAGAGAGAGAGACAGAGAGAGAGAGAGAGAGAGAGAGAGAGAGAGAGAGAGAGAGATTTAAGTAAAATCTCCCCTACATCCGCTCTGATGAAGTAATTTAGAAGAACCATACAAGGGCATTTAACCTTGCTATTAATTCCGTATATCCATCCGTATAAATACATGTATAAATACAAACTCCTTTTTTACAGCCCCCTCTAAACTTAAAGACCTCTGTTTTAATGAATCCACAACTCCAGGACGAAAATGAAAGAAAGAGTCAAAATAAAGTAGAAATATCAAAATAAATTGTGTTGACCTTTTCGGCGTTTGGAGAGCCCCTTTGATCATCCGGAACGGGTATTTGGGGCTTAAACCTTTTAAGCCCTCGGTCTGAGGCTTTATAAATGACTGTAGTTTGTCGACATGAAAGGCTGTCAAGCCTCGGCTTTACTTTAAATGGAACAAACAAAGAAGTTGAATTATGAAACGGGGTCTCCGTTTTTCCATCTTTCCACCGAGTTCGAGATTAATGTACTTGTTGGAGGTAATGAAATTTGTGGAGAATGTGATCAAATATTTAATATATTTTGATAAACTTATGTGCTGATTTTTTGTATCAATATTTACAGTAATATAATGATAAATAAGTTCCCACAAGATCCTTAAGTATTAAGTTACTCAGCTCGGCAAACATTACGAGTTCCTGTATCTGTATATATTTGTCAAATACCACTGATTGACTCATTGACCTATCATCGCCAAGTCCCAAACCACTTGACAGAAAATTTTGAAATGTTGACCCCTTTTATGACGTAAACACTCGCTAAGAAAGGATTTTTTTAGTATTTTTAGAGGGGTTTGAATTTTCAGTTTGTTAGAGCAGGCAAGCCAAGGCAGTGAGCGTTGCTAGGACAATAACAGATCAGGTTTTACCGTACTGTATCTATTTCATAATATTATTTTTATTTGCGGTTCATTTCAACTATGATGGGAGACCTTGAATTATTAGAAATGGATTGTGATTTTGTCCCTAATAGAGTTTACGCTATACCTGGTGATGGTCCATCCGAGGTAATAATATCCCGAACCCTTGCACAGCCTCCTCACCCATCAGCATCCCCAGTCAGAACACTTCCTGTTAATGCCGACAAATATAATGGATGTTTCCGAATGACATCTTGGAAACATAATTTTTTTAATTTGAACGTACATTTATTATTGACAACGAATTTCTACCGATACTATTTAAACTTGTTTTACTGCTAATCTATAGATAACGAGTTATCTCTACGTTAACTGTTTTTTGACAATGGTCCGGAGCGCCCCAATTTCAAGAGACATTATACTTTGATTACTTATCAATTGATGAATAACTGATAGTATGATGGGAACCATGCTATAATAAACTGCACACAATTATTTAATAGCGTTAATTTTGATGATACATTATTTAACGCAATAAAATAAGTAAATAAATTAGTTAATCATATTATTATTGATTTACAATATTTATTGTTCCGATTTATTGGGCATTTATTAATTTAATTTATTTACTATCAATTTATTAATAGCTAAAATCCCAAGAAATGAAGTGCAAATTATGTAAAGTAGCTTCGTCTTTACTTTTGGATATTCTCATTATATTTAAACTTACAGGAGCGAAATTACTCTTTCGCCCATTCTCTACCTTTTCGACTTCTCTCTCTCTCTAATTCCCAATCCCCATCGACTTAAAGAGCAATTTACGATTTAAACGAGAAATTCCCAGCTAAAATCTCAGCAGCCCTAAGCAAGAGGATAAGTCCTGTTAAGTTCGGAGCCAATTTAAAAGAAATTAATATAGGTTATAAAGACGATAATTCAAATAAAAGTTTTAATTGGCTCCGAGGTTCCATTCTGCCCTTTCTTCTTCAACCACTTTCCTTCCCACTTCTTCATAATCACCTTCCTTACACTTTCTCTCACTCTTTCTCTCCCTCTCTTTTTCCTTCTCTACCCCGCTGTGTCTTAAGGCCAGAGGGGAGCATAATTTTATGTATAAATAAAAATACGAATTTTTTCCCACTTCATATATTTGAAGGATAAGGGGAAAGAACAAGAAATGTCCATTTTTATCGAATGTCTAATTATTAGCTCATTATACAGTTCGATAGAGGTACTAAATTACTGAAACACAATCACATTGAAAATTCTACACAAATCTGAGTTACACACGATGAAAGATTTGGCAAGTGGGAAAAAAGAAGGAATGTCCAAGCAGAAAAAGGAAAAAACTGGGAGTGTCCATATTTATCACTTTCCACACTTATCAGCTTTATCCTCTTTTCTTTCTTATCTATCCCCCTCTTCCTTCTAAGCTAACTTTAGTGGTTCCAAACTTATCAGCTTTATCCCCTTTTCTTTCTTATCTATCCCCCTCTTCCTTCTAAGCTAACTTTAGTGGTTCCACACTTATCAGCTTTATCCACTTTTTTTCTTTCTTATCTATCCCCCTCTTCCTTCTAAGCTAACTTTAGTGGTTCCACACTTATCAGCTTTATCCACTTTTTTTCTTTCTTATCTATCCCCCTCTTCCTTCTAAGCTAACTTTAGTGGTTCCACACTTATCAGCTTTATCCCCTTTTCTTTCTTATCTATCCCCCTCTTCCTTCTAAGCTAACTTTAGTGGTTCCACACTTATCAGCTTTATCCCCTTTTCTTTCTTATCTATCCCCCTCTTCCTTCTAAGCTAACTTTAGTGGTTCCACACTTATCAGCTTTATCCCCTTTTCTTTGTTATCTATCCCCCTCTTCCTTCTAAGCTAACTTTAGTGGTTCCACACTTATCAGCTTTATCTACTTTTCTTTCTTATCTATACCTCTCTTCCTTCTAAGCTAACTTTAGTGGTTCCACACTTATCAGCTTTATCTCCTTTTCTTTCTTATCTATCCCCCTCTTCCTTCTAAGCTAACTTTAGTGGTTCCACACTTATCAGCTTTATCCCCTTTTCTTTCTTATCTATCCCCCTCTTCCTTCTAAGCTAACTTTAGTGGTTCCACACTTATCAGCTTTATCCCCTTTTCTTTCTTATCTATCCCCCTCTTCCTTCTAAGCTAACTTTAGTGGTTCCACACTTATCAGCTTTATCCCCTTTTCTTTCTTATCTATCCCCCTCTTCCTTCTAAGCTAACTTTAGTGGTTCCACACTTATCAGCATTATCCCCTTTTCTTTCTTATCTATCCCCCTCTTCCTTCTAAGCTAACTTTAGTGGTTCCACACTTATCAGCTTTGTCCCCTTTTCTTTCTTATCTATCCCCCTCTTCCTTCTAAGCTAACTTTAGTGGTTCAAAGTCTTTAGTTGCTTATGAATAGTGATTGATTATTGCGTGTCGTATATTAAAGTTATTTCGGCTGACAAAATGAAATCTGACGCGAGTGATGATGAATTTAGTATTGTTGAAGTGGTTGAGAAAAGTAAAAAGAGGAAAATAACTGGTCGTGTGACAGATGTGATGAAGAAATTACGCCTTGAGTCACATGAAACAGGAGAAGACTCCCAGTGTAAACGTCTACAATGTTTTAAAAACACTACAGCTGAAGAAAGGAGGAACATCATTTCTTCTTATATTTAACAGTTTGGAAAGCTCCAGCGCTCAAAACGCATACCTCGCAGGTTTGATATCTGTTCTACCTGTGCAGCGTTGTAGACCAAGATCTGAAATACATCCTAAATTCCATAATGCCTCATTATATGATGACGTACAAGTTTTAAAAAAATGTTGTCATCCAGACAATCATCGTTTCTATACAACATTGCCCCATAAATTGTAGAAGTAAATAGAAGATTCAAATCTGCGAAATGCTGGACATTCCTTGTTCTTTTCTCCTAATAATATTACTTTTGTGGCAAAAATGTCATTAAAAGCTCTATTTTGAGTTATTTATTGTCGATTTTTTTTACATGCACAATAGGACTTATACTTTCTGATTTCTATATATAAATAAAATAAAATAGGTTGCTGTACATATTTTGGTAATTTTAAATACAAAAATAGCTTTTTCTCGAAAAGCAGATTTTGTGACATTCCTTGTTCTTTCCCCTTACCCTTCATTTGTAAATATGAATATAAATAAATTCGTATTCATAAGTGTAAATAAGAATTTATTTGTATTCACAAATATCTACATATATACATAACATAAAAATCATGTGTCTGTCTGTTTTTCTTTTTGTTTATTTATTTATTTTGTTTGTTCCTTATACAAATCTACATCTTTTGGTAGACAAACTTGGCACACAGGTACGTCTTGATACGAGAAATCTCCTAGGCTAGGTCAAAATAGTCAAATTTCAAAATTTGGTCAAAAGGTCAAAAGTTTTGTTCAAGAAAAATTGGCTACACTGAACCATTCAGATTGTGACGGCCATTTTGAATCGACTACTACTGAACTCTGTCGGCTGTTGAATGAAGTTCGGTTGTCCTGGCCTCTGCCGGTATCATTATGAACTAAAAGAAATTCACATCCTTTGACCAATTTTCGTAACTGGGTGTAGACAACTAGGTATCAAGCAGATCTTGATACGGGAAGAGTCATAGACAGAAAGTAGGTGTAGCATGGCACACTGGGTAACAGCTAGTTAAATATAAAAATAAAAATAATTTTTTTTTCTCAAATGTTCCTGCGAATACAAATAATCAAGTGATTACAAAAAAAATCCACATTAAAATATATGAATACAAATTTATTCACATTATAATTTGTGACTACAAATTTATTTACAAAAAAAAATCCCAAATAAATTATGAATTTAGTAATATCAGATGATATTACAATTTTTCCCCCACCTCGAGCCTGCCGCAGCACCACCAGCCGCGCTGTAGTTTGCCATCTGTATCTCTGGCGGTCCATCAAAAAAAAAAAAAAAAAAATAACTGAATCTAGGCGCTGATAGCCTAGACCCTAAGCACCTTAAGAAAAATCACCTTCAATAACATTCGTAATATCATCTTATCCTTTAATACGAATAAATTCATAATTTATTTGTGAATTTTATTGTGAATAAATTTGTATTCACAAATTATAATATGAATAAATTTGTACTCATAAATTTTAATGTGATTTTTTTGTAGTTTAATTTTGTGATTATTTACATTTTTTTTTCTGAGAATTTATGTGTATTCGCAGGAAAATTTTGGAATCAAATTTTATTTGTATTTTTATTTGTGATATACGTGAATACAAATAAATTCGGATTCACACTTATGAATACGAATTTATATATATTCTTATTTACAAATATATGAAGTACGAATAAATTCGTATTTTTATTTATAAATAAAGTTATGCCCATCTCTGCTTAAGGCTGCCATTATACAAGCGGTTCTGTCCAATTTATAAATTTTAAGTGCGCGAATTTTAATAGGCCAGTACAGCTCCACCTTCGTTCTTTATTAAGAAGAAAGGTCAAGCCTTTGAGCAACAATATTGGGAATTATTATATCGGTTCCAGAATTTAGGGCGCCCGCAATTGGAAAGCCTCTGCCTCTGCTCAGAGGGTCTCCAATAACATCTATCCTAATATAATGCTAGATGATTCATTACAATATTTACAATACATTATACTATGAACAAACTATATACATATTACCGCTATACCTACATTATTTTTCTTCTTTTTTTTTTTTTTACGGCGCATGTACATCTAGGTCATTAGCGCCGACCTATATTATTACCTCTACATATTGATATATTATTCCAATATACATTGATGCCATATAATTAGGTAGAGCTGCTTACACTCACACTTATACACATACATATATATACATATACATACACACACACACACATGAAATGTGAAGATTCTCGCCCCCCCCCCTCCTTAGGATATGGAAGTATCCTCATGAATACTCAGGCCAGGCCCTTGAACCCTGGGATACCAACCCTAGATAAGAGAGCACGCTAGAGCCCTTCGCCTTGGGCTCCGCTACTCATTATGTATATGTATAACACTACATATAGGGGAAGGTGTTGTACCTTTGACCACTTTGCACAATTTAATTTTTTTTAGCTTAAATATTAAGGCTAAATTCTTCTTTTTTTTTTTTTTTTTTTTTTTTTTATTTCATTGTAATTAGCATTCTATTGCTTATCACATTTAATTTTTTCAAGGCTCTAGCTTTACATTTAATATTTTTTATTAATTTTTTTAAAAAAATGATCGTACAGTGGTCAAAGGTACAACATGTAGTTGTACCTTTGACCATGGGGTGTTGTACCTCTGACCACGTAAAAACAACACAGCAGTGTAGAAAAAAAATTGTATTTAGTAATATTGCAATTAATTGTAAGTTTAATAAATACAGGACAAGGGTGTAAGCATAATAAAAAAAAACTGTTATTAATATTATGTTATGCTTAATATGCTGAAAAATCCAGCCCAACCGATAAACGTTTTAACTGTCAAGCAGATCCACTAGCAATAGTAGGGTATGGAAGTTTAGCCACAATGTCTTCAACATCAATATCATACAAATTTTCATCTTCTCTTGAAAACTTGTCACTTTAGTTTTTTATTTTTCTCCTTCAATAATTAGATTTTCAGGAATATCTGTCAGGACACGAGGTTTCCTTTTAGGCCGGCCCTATTTGACATTTTCCTTGCCTGCGCTTTTGGATGAGGCCTTACAACTTCAGGTGGAACGATAAGGGGCGATAGGTTCGAACTGCTACACTGAGGATTGTTAAAGTCGGTTTGAACTTATTTCATTTATTATTTTTTAAATTCTTTGAACAATTGAAGCAACCAATATTAATTATTTTTTAACAAACTGTAGCAGAAGAACAAAAAAGTTGAATGATGAAAAAATTACTCAGGTTTGTTGTACCTTTGAACTAGTCGTGGTCAGAGGTATAACACCCTGGTAGTACAAGTTAAAAAGCATGCTATAAATTTTAGGATTAAGATAAATTAATTTCAGAAGCTACACCATATTTCTTATTGTAATAGCCACTTTGGCAAATGATTTCCATCTAAAAACACAAAATACAAAAAATATTATGAGGCAAAATGTCATCAATAAATAACTTACATTTTTATGATAGAAATGGATAAGTATTTTTTGCAAGAATCCTCTTTGACTTGAATAATCCAAAGTAGGTTACACAAGCCCTCTAGTGAAGGAGCTAAACACTAATTACACCAAAATTTATAAAATGTTGCTACATGCCGCCACAGCCTCGGTGGTCAAAGGTACAATATGGTCAGAGGTACAACGCCTTCCCCTATATATATACATACATATACAAATACAAACGCGCACACTCACACACACTATATATATATATAATTATTAAAATCTCTCTCTCTCCCTCACTCCCCTCCCCCTCTCCAGGTCCCTGTCTCTTTCTCTCTTTTCTCTCCCTCTCCATCTCTCTCTCGCTCACGTACCTCTTTATCCTGCTTCCTTTCTTTCTCGAAGTTTGATTCATACCCAGTCCTCTTTATCAAGTTCTCCTTAATCACCGTCTAGTTTAACGACCTTTCTTCCCTTTCACTCAGCCTCTTTCCCATTAGGAGCTCTCTGAAGAGCATATCCTCTGAAGAGCCAGCCAATCTGGAAGCCCTCAAGAGCCAATCCTCTATCCTACCGCTTTATTACCACCTCCCTTGTTAGCCTGATTGCATTCATCCCACAGCCTCTTGTTCGGTAGAATCGATGTGGTGTTTGAGCACCATTAATAGTTTCCATCCTCTCCATATATACGACGCAGGAATCCTTGATTGCTCTAATGTTCGTGATTTATTGCTTTTAATCCATTTTTGCAAGATTGCAATTAAAACAATTAAAAGAAGGAGTTTGTGGGTGAATTAACAAAAGACCAACTCACAGATCTTGCGTTATTTTCGATTAACCTTTTCCTATAATTCTGGTAGCTCAAAAAACAATCTTTTAAATCTTTTGGTTTCAGCAATACGAACACTTTGGAAACTTGAAGTACCGCCTGTTGCCTCAGGCATTTTTTGTAGGGTTTTTGAGTTATTGTCGGATTTCTCTACCGCCTTCCCGTGATTAACCCTATAGAGACGCAGATGCCGTTTGAGCGAGGGTACCCGGTGACTGGACCCTCCCGAAACCTGCCTGTCCCTCCTGACGGCTACTAGCTCGCTCCCTTCCATGCCCGCTCGACAAATGTCTTGTTTTTTTTTTAGATTTGTATTCTCGTATTAGTAATATATATATATATATATATATATATATATATATATATATTCTTTAATTAGTGCAGAAACCTTTCCACGTAACACCTTTGTACTACTGATAGAAAACATATATCCCTGGAAACTGCGATGCTTCCTCAGCAAATTACATTGTTTACACTTCGGAAAAAGCCTATCGTCTTCGTCGAAATCCTAGAATGCTCTTCAATACTACTTCCTGGAGCTGAGGAAAAACTGGGCTGCGATTTATCATCTTCCGAGAAATCTTAAACACGTCTACTAAGAAATCTGACTAAATTCTAAAAGAACTAGAGAAGCCCGCCGTCCTTATTTATTTTTAATTTAATTTTCGAGCATCGCAACGACGGCGATTTGCCCTTTTTAAAATAAAACAAATACCAAGTGCCAAAATTGTTTCAGAATCTTTGTTGTAGAACATTTAGGAAGCTTTCGCTTGGTAACCCTCCGTTTACCAATATTCCTAACCGTCTTCGAGATATTAGGGAATGTATACGAAGTTCCCAAAACATTTCATGTCTGTTAATAAAATATTTTATTCTAATCCTTCCTTAGCTCCAAACGCAACCAAAATTTTAACATATTAGTGTTGATGAAATTCAAACATGCAGAAAATGTTTCAACTGAATCCCATAATTTTAAGTATCAAAATCAAAGACAAAAAGAACAGTTCAGCACTTATTTCTCCGATTGACATCGCCTAATCAAAACTTTCATTAGAACCTTTTTTGTAGAGCATTTAGTAAGCTTTCTAATGCTATTCTTCCGTTTCCCAAATTCTCAACCTTTTTCGAGATATTAAGGAAAGTATACAAAGTTACCAAAACTTTTCATTATTTCTGACAACAGAAAATTGGTCTCATTTTACCTATCCTGTTTTACACACACATACATTTTCCTTACAAATACAACATCAGAAATTAAAAAAATAAAAAGCAATAAAAAACCAAGGGAAAGAGACAAAAATTACAAAAAGAACGACAAAAACCCGTTCATAAGAACAAAACAGACGTATTTGAAGTTTTAAGCATTTATTTCTCCGATTGACATAACCTAATCAAAATAGTTTTAGAATCATTTTTGTAGAGAATTTAGTAAGCTTTCAAATAGTTTCAATCCACTTACCACGATTTCCCAACCGTGTTCGAGATATTAATGAAAGTATACGAAGTTTCCAAAACTTTTCATATCTGTTCATAAAATATTTTATTCTAACCCTTCCTTAACTCCAAACGTAACATAACTTTCAACATATTAGTTTTAATGAAAGTAGAACATGCAGATAATGTTTCAACTGAATCCCGTTATTCTAAGTACCCAAACCAAAAACGGTATTCAAAAACTATTTTTCCAATTTTCTCGACAACGGTTAAAGCTATCGCCTTGAAAATGGTTTCATTCGTTTTTATAGCCCAAGAAGCCTATAAAACGAGTACTTACAAGCTTATGAACTCAAAAATGTAAGCGTTACGATTTTTTCTGCGCGAATTTCGCCCCAAACGCCATCTTCCAGTGGGCGGATGTTGCTGGTTAACAAACTTGACCTTTCAAATTGGACGACAGATTTTTGTACCAAATTTCATCAAAATCGGACCATTCGTCTTCTATTTAGAGAGCGAACAGACAAATATATATATATATATATATATATATATATATATATATATATATATATAAATAAATATATACATATATATATATATATATATATATATATATACAAATTTGAACCACCGTTATTTTCGGTTTCTAGGGGTTCTGAAACGCAAAATTTTCTAGTCGGCACTTCCGGATTGTTTCATTGTATCAACCTTATAAGCGGGGTTCCTCCCTATGGGGGAGGGAGGAACCGCGCTAAAATAGATTTTGTTTTTCACTACATAAATAATGTGCGTTGTTTTTACTGTTTAATATTTTTTTTGTACTGTTTTTACTGTCTACATGCTGTTTTCTTTCCAACTACCGTATTTTCATTGTTTTTAAAAATAAGATTGGTTAAAATTCATTGTATTGATATATATACTCCGCTCATTTCTGCCTGTCTTTTACCTACTACTTGTACATTTTCTTTACTTATAAGTTGTATATATTTTTTAGCTGAAGAAGGCTGCCATTGTTGCAGTCGAAACGTCCAAAATACAGATTTCTTTTTGAAAGTCTGACGTTTTTCTCCTAGCCGAATCCCAACTATACCTGTCTTCGATTGTTTTGAAATGTTGCACTATATCGTTTTTTGATGCACTAAACACGAATCCGTTAAAAAAAGAGCTCGCTCTCAACTAGGAAAGAAGTTATGAAGCACTAAAGTTCACTGTTGTGCGGATTCTGAAAGCTGCCGTAATCAACGTATTTGTAAATGTGCACATGCGCGGAGATGTAAGATTCGCATACAAAGAACTGTTATTTGAAATGTTTATAAACTATTTATTCACAAATCATTGTAAATTTGGGCGTCCTCACCTATCGTGACATGTCGCTTATGGGCTTACGTGCTGTGCGTTTCCGCTCGCTACGCTCGCTCAAGAAGATATCAAAACTCTAGTCAATCCAACTCGCTAAAATTAATAGAATTCTATTATGTAAGATTGGCAAACAAAGAAATGTTATTTTAAATATACATAAGCTATTTATTCACAAATCATTGTAAATTTGGGCGTCCTCACCTGTCGTAACATGCGCTTATGGGCGGACGCGCTTAAGGGCATACGTACGTTATTATTAAAAAAAAATATTTTTGAATAAATAACTGGAGATAAATTGAAATAATTGATGGTAAATTTCAATTAGACATTCTTATTACGGACTTTTCCATACCCGCGCATGCACATGTTGACAAACATAGTAGGTTACATTACCTTTCAGAACCCGCACAACAGTGAACATTAGTGCTTCATAACTTCTTTCCTAGTGGAGAGCGAGCTTTTTTTTTTTTAACGGATTCGTGTTTAGTGCATCAAAATACGTTATAGTCCAGCATTTCAAAACGATCGGTGCGGAGACCCCGCGTCTTCATATTTACCGAAGATGCAAACGAAAATACAACACAAGGAGAGATAATAGAAGATTTGAACTCGGGCGATGAACCTTTACATGGTTTTTCTGATCTACTTCTTTGACATCATGCGCGGGTTTCTTCCCTATGTGAAGACTCAGAAAACCGCGCTAAAAGATTGAAGAAATAACGTGGCAAGTAGAAGTTATAAACCTCCCGGCATGACTGAATTGTCCAGCATTCTTAAGGCGTTCTCTGGTTATTGTTACTTGTGGCCATAAATGTGATACAGTTTTCATCGGTCGTAAATATCTTTATGGGCTAAGTTTTCACCTGATATTATCGTTTTATGACAGGCCTAAGCACTTTATATCTTTCTATAGACTCCTTCCAACAATAAAAATACCAGAAACAATCTTGATAGAGTATTGGTGTAAGTAAAGTTAACCATTCCGTAGCATGATGATATTTATATGAAAACATTTTTGTCTTGTATTCATTATACAGTAGAATTTGGATAATTCGAAGCCCCAGGGACCGATAAAAAAGTTCGAATTATCCAAATTTCGAATTACAAAAGTTCGCAGATATGTTCTTTGACAACAATAACTTCTAAGCTTCGACATATTAAATCAACAACGCACAGAACTGCACTGTACACCGGAAATTCAAGGAACAAACAATACATCAGATCTAGGCACTGACTGACTTATAACTTAATAAAAAATGAAAAAAAAAACGGAAGAATGGTGGAAGGGAATTCTAGGATAAAACGACAAGATGTAACTATAACAACCCCTGGAAGGGAGGAAGCGCGACCCACCACTTTGCCAGAACTCCTAGAGTCCAAGAACTAGACTATGAGACCGCCGCGCTTCTTGTCCCGGAACCCCTACATACGTATCTTACTATCCTTCTTACCCGAGTCGAGAATACTTTCCCAAGATTTGAGATCGAACACCTCCCATTGGAGGTGCAGACTCGTAAAAAATTCGAATTGTCCAAAATTTTATTCGAATTAACCTAGATTTTTTTTTACATCGTTTATGCCCTAAATTCTAGGGACCGAGAGAAATATTCGATTAACCACGATTTCAAATTATCGAAGTTCGAATTATCCATGTTCCACTGTATATATATATATATATATATATATATATATATATATATATATATATATTCTCTTTTTCTTGTTTCTTTTTTTTCTGGCAGGGGGTCAATAAAGTAGTACACACTTTTTTCACTTTAACTACTTTATTTTGTATGTTTCGCCCGACATGTTTCGTGCCTTTTCGCACCTCTTCAGGGGCTTTCCTTATCAGGAAGTCCTCTCGTCGTGTTGTCTAGCTTGAGTCAGGCGTAATAATGTATTACGCCTGACTCAAGCTAGACAACACGACGAGAGGACTTCCTGATAAGGAAAGCCCCTGAAGAGGTGCGAAAAGGCACGAAACATGTCGGGCGAAACATACAAAATAAAGTAGTTAAAGTGAAAAAAGTGTGTACTACTTTATTGACCCCCTGCCAGAAAAAGAAACAAGAAAAAGTGAAAAAATATATATCGGGTCATCATTCACCAGAATTAATATATATATATATATATATATATATATATATATATATATATATATATATATATATATATAGGAACATCTTACATAGTAGAGAGGAAACTTCACCATCAGAAGATAAGTAGACGAGTAGTAAAGTCAGAGAATGAAGTCCCTAAAAGATCAGGAAGCAAGTGGTCGGGAAAAAGGAAGAAAGCCCCATAGTGAAAGAATGAAAGCTGTATGGGCAATTAGAAAGACCAAACATTAATTAAATGATATAATAATTCTAATGAACCCGAGGTGCAGACGACGCACAGTGGTATTTTTACCTGATCTAGCTGGACAAAATTCGAAAAATTCATGAAAACAAATCGCTAACTGGATCTTGCAGTATTTTTAGCACTTTCCTCCGAAGGAAAGTAGCCATTGAGGTTGCACTCATGACGGAATTTTTGAAAACTTTCTTAAAATCTTTATCGATCCTACATAGTAGACGCCGAAAATGACCCCCGTTAAAATTTATATATATATATATATATATATATATATATATATATATATATATATATATATATATAAATATATATGTCTGTTAACACGATAGCGGCCAGAGTATTAGTTTTTTCGTCACGAAACTTGGTATATAGCATTCAATTAGCAAACGATTGAACGAGTTCGTTAACCACCAAAATCGGTCCACCGGAAGGGGGGGTTTACCCCGAACCCAGAACACTAATTTGACCATGCCAGCCGTAATATTTGTTATATTTCAACGAAACTTGGTATTCGTAGTGGTAATATAGAGAGAAAAGTGAGATGTAAAAATGAACTAAATCGGTTCATTTGGAAGGGGGGTTTAATCCGGACCCACAATACCAATTCGCCACTACCAGCCGTGATTTTTGGTATATTTCGACGAAACTCGGTATCCGTAATGGTAATCTGCAGGTAAATACGTGTTGTAAAAATAAACTAAATCGGTTCATTAGGTGGGGGGGGGGGTTTACTCCGGACCCAAATTGCTAATATACTCATACCGGTCGTAATTTCTGCTGTATTGTAACGAAACGCGGTATACGTCGTGGGTAACTCATGGGAAAGATGTGTTGTAAAAATGAGCTGAATCGGTCAATCGGAAAGTGGAGGTTTACTTTGTAATATATTTCAATAGAAAAGCCCGCCAGACGTAGGTTCACAAAGCCGCCGCAAGGAGCGCTTTCTACCACTAGAGGGACTGTATCCTGTTCCTGCGTTAGATCAAAATACGATAATATGAGGTTTTTTGTATTTATTACTTAGTGTACTAGGTACCATGTGTAAACATAACTCTGGAAGCAAATTAATAATTGATCAGTTACTCATTACAAAATTAAAAGAGAACTATTCATGTTTTTATTTTATTTATGTAGGATATTTTAAGCAAATTGTTCTGGAAAGCAATCTACACTACCTAAATTCTGAGTAAAGTGCTTACTTATGCAGCTCCTGCGTGACGGACTTTCTAGATAGTATATAGATTACAAAACAAGAATAAGTCGGCTCAAATTCGTCAACATTTATGGATTACGGAGTGTTTATATTAGGGTATGTCATGCTGCAAAGTTCATTACTCCAACTTTTTTTTTTTTTTTTTTTTTATTTATTTATTATATTTGAAATCTGTACAATTATGAGCAGTACAATAATCAAGTCGGTTAATGCAGATATTATGTACAATGACAAAAACGGTAAAAGTAAAATAAAATAAAAGAAAAAATAAATAATAAATACATACAAAATATGGAAGAAGACAACCACTGTTGGCACTTCCAGAGATGTCTTGGAAAATGTTTTAATGGTCACGATAAGATCAGATGATTAAATTGTCTCGAGGCCACTGTCTCTTGATCCGCCTGGGAGGATTGTCTGGATGGGATTCGGATGATAAGGATAGACCTTCAGGATTAGGATGATAAGACAATTTGGAGTGGAACATTTGGAATCGGGTTTTAGCAAGGTCAAGGACAAATGGGATGTTGAGGTCATTGTGAAGGGTTTTGTTGGAAACATAGAAAGGAGCATTTACAATTTTGCGAAGTACTTTTGACTGGAATGCCTGTATTCTGTTGATGTTAGATGGTTTTGCAGATCCCCAGAGTTCAAGTCCGTATGTCCATATTGGTCGAATGATTGTTTTGTATATCGTTAGTTTGTTCTGTATCGATAATTTCGATGAGGGTCCAAGAAGTCGTCTAAGTAGTCCGTATCGTTTGTTCAGTTCTTGTCTTTTCAGTCTCGTGTGAGGGTTCCATGTCAGTCGGCTGTCAAGGTATAACCCTAGATATCGAACCTCGTTAGATTCCGGAAGAGGAGTGTTTCTGAAGTAAAGAGGAGGGCATGATCTTCGGTTGAGAGTGAATGTCACTTGTTTGCATTTTTCTGCGTTGATTTTTATTCTCCACCTTTCACTCCAATGTTGTATGGCGGAAAGATGTTCCTGCAGGTTTTGGGATGCTACTGAAGGGTCAGGGGAAGTTGACAGGATCGCTGTGTCATCAGCGTATGTGGTAAGTAGGGTTTGGGGGTGTGTGGGAATATCCGCAGTGTAAAGAAGGAAAAGGAGGGGACCGATAATACTCCCTTGGGGGACTCCAGCATTTATGGGGCAGGTCGGGGAAAGAGTTGTACCATATTTGACTTGGAAGGATCTGTTTGACAGGTAGGATTTGAGGATAAGGAAATAGGTGTGTGGAAGTATAAGCTTTACTTTGTAAAGTAATCCCGGGTGCCAAACCCGATCGAATGCTTGAGCAACGTCGAGAAAGGCACTCGTGCAAAAACTCTTACGTTCAAGCGAGGAGGAAATTGAGTCTACGACTCGTAAGCACTGTTGTATGGTGGAATGCTGGAAGCGGAAACCAAATTGATGGTTGGGAATTGTATTCGAGGATTCTATGAGAGGGAGGATTCTTTTGTACAGGAGTTTTTCGAATATTTTGGAAATTAATGGGAGAAGGCTGATGGGCCGATAGGAAGAAGGGCAATCTGGAGGTTTGAAGGGTTTGGGGATAACGATGACGACTGAATGTTTCCAGGGATTCGGGAAATGGGTTGTTCTTAGGATTGAATTATACAGGTATGTAAGGAATATAATGGCCTTCTGGGGGAGGTTTTTGAGTATTGTGGAGGTGATAAGATCATATCCGGGAGATTTTCTAGGAAGGTGTTTGATGATGTATTTAACTTCGGATGGATGGAAAGCTTTGGGAGGGAAGGACAAAGGTAAAGGAGAATTCAGGTAATCTTCGATATCTGCATCATGGGAGGGGCAAATTTGAGGATTAGGGGAAAATACTGTGGTTAGGTGTGTGGAGAGGAGGAGCGCCTTTTCTTCATCACTTCTGGCCCAGGTCCCATCATTGCGTTTGAGAGGGGAAGGAATTGGGTGGAACTTTAGGATTTTACGAGTGACTGTCCACAAAGAACAGTTTTGTGTAGAGAGGGATGAAAGGTATTCGTTAAAGGATTCTGAGCGGAATTGGGATAGGGAAGATTTCAGTTGGCGTGTCAGTCTGTTGTATACGTTTCTGTCCGAGGGATAACGGGATCTTTGCCATAAAGCCCTGGCTCGTCGCTTGGCTGCAAGGAGTTCTAGGATGTGGTTTGGGAGTTGCATTTTGGGTGGGGGAAGGAAACCTGTTCTTGGTCGGCATGAATTGCGGGCACTGTCCTGAATGGCTTTAGTAAACGATTCAGTGGCTTTGTCTAGGTCTGAAGGGGTTTTTAGGGAAACGGTTAGGTCTATGGAGCGCTCTAGGTTGAGCTGAAATGATTGCCAGTTGATGGGACCGTGAGTAAGGGATGGTTGTAGAGGACGGGGTACAGGGGAGGAGAAGAGGGTTAGAAGGATCGCAGAATGGTCCGAAGATAGGTCGAGGAGCGAATCAACAGAAGTCGCTATACCTCCCAAGCCAGACGAGATAAAGAAATCGACTAGGTCAGGGCTGCGGGATGGATCAGTTGGCCAGTATGTTGGCGTGTTGGGAGATATTGGGCGATAATTTTGGGAGTTAAGGATATCGTAAAGGATTCTGCCACGGGAGTTAGCTGAACGGCTTCCCCACATGGGGTGTTTCGCATTGAAATCACCCCCGGTGAGGAAGCGGGGACCAAAGGATTGGAATATTGACAGGAATTCAGGATGGTAAATGGTGTGGTTGGGAGAACAATACACTGCGGACAGTATGATATCGAAGGGAGAAAGGGAAAGGGATATGGATGTTACCTGCAGGCTTACTGATGCGATGCTGGACTCTTGATGGTGCTTGATTTGGTTCTTGATAAGAATTAGAGTCCCATGCTGAGCCAGAGATGGATGGTCGGTTCGATAACAGGAGTAACCCTTAACACCGAAGGACATGGAGTTTTTCAAGTGTGTCTCAGTTATAAGGGCGATGTCGATGTTTTTGTCAGTTAGTAAAAGTGTCAGTTCTTGTCTTCTTGTTGTAAGTCCGTTGGCATTCCACAAAAGGATGGAGAGATGGGGATTATGGAAGCGTTGCATTTTGAGATTTGGGAAGGAATTGAGCTATAAGGGTGGTCATTAGATTTATTAGAGGAGTAAGGAGGGTTTCAAGTTTGTTTAGAAAGGAGGAGAAAAGGTTCATAGGATCTTGAGCATGATGCTGAGGAATTTCATTAGACGGTATGCGAGGAGTTGGGAAGGTAGGCAGGTTTTGGGGTTGGGAAGGAGTAGTTGAAGAGGTAGGATGGGAAGATGGTTCTTGTGGTTTAGCTACATTTTTTGGAACTGGTGTAGGGACAGGCGGCTTCTTCTTCTGGAGTGACGTTAGTAAGGAGGAATAAGTCACGTTCGGCCGTCGAAGAGCAAAGTCCTTTGGAGCTGGAGCAGGTGGTAGAGGTGGGAAGTGGGATGATCCGCTGGGTGGTGATGTCTTCTCGGCTTCAGTGTATTGCTTTCTCTGCCTTTGCACTCTTATTGTTTTAAGTGCTTTGTACACTTCGCACCCTTTGTAGCTTGCTCTGTGGTTTTCGCCGCAGTTTGCACATCTCGGAGGAACGTCAAGTGGCTTGGGGCAGTCCTTAGAGGAATGTTCGGAGCCGCATTTGACGCATTTTGAGGTGTGGTGGCAGTATGAGCGAGAGTGATTAAATTCCTGGCAGTTTTGGCACTGTATTACGTCGCCCCGGCGTCGTGGTTCCTCCACTTTGATTTTTGTGTACAGTAAAAACTGTTCGCGAAAAATCTCTTTGCTTTTTTCGTTCTTCTCCAAGTCGACGAAGAAGAGAGGTAACTGTGCCTTTGTTACTGGATGCCGTACGTTGTGAGCCCTTTTTACGGAGTATCCTTTTTTTACCAGTTCGCTAATGATGTCAGCCGGTGGAGTTGAGTGGTGGAGGTGGCGGATAACCACCCTGTAGGATTTATCTTCCGGTAACTGGTAGCAGTGAAAATCTGCTTCCTTACTTTCCAAGTGCCGGATGATAGTTCTGTATACATCGCTGTCGGTGGGCTTAATAACGATGTCGTTAAACCTTGCACGACATTCAAACTTGTTTTCTCCAACAATTTCTGTTAGGGTGATGCAGAACTTTTTGAAGTCGGTTACCTTCCGGATATAAATGTTAGGCGGTTTCAAGGGATCGCGTGATGAATCCTGGCTTGCTTTGTTCTGTTCTGAGCTCCGAGGGTGGGTTGCAGAGTTGTATTGATTGACAGAAGACTTCTTTTGCTTTATTTTGGGGGGTGTTAAAACATCATTTGTTCTCTTGCGTAGTCTTTTACGTCTACCTGTGGCGACGTTTTCGGAATCGTGAGTTGAAGTAGACTCGATCACGGTCATATGTTGTTCACTAGTCTCAATTGATGACATCCTGAGTTTTTTTTTTATTAATAAAAAAATAAAAAATAAAAAAATAATTGTCCCAGGCGAGCTGCGAACTCCGGTTATTTCAGTCCGTAGAGTTGAATGCTGCCACTGAGCCAAGGAGGCTCACGAAGTAACTACTAGTAGCGCTGGCACTAGTATTTAAATTTCTGAAGGGGCGAAGACAGCCACTCTATCAGGCGAGTGCAGGAGCACCCCCACCACTAGCCTCAGCTAGGGTAAAGGCCTACACAAAGAGAAAAGTGAATGAGTTTACTCACTTATTTTGTGATGATCTAGTGAGTGAAATTTCTTCAAATTTCGGAATAATGTTCACCAGTGGAACAGCTACCACTGTGCCACTTTTCGTTCACAGGGAACACCTTGATCCACCTTAAAAACACTTGTTTCACGGAGCTTTATACAACACTGTGTCATGGGCTACAGCTGGGACACTACTACTCCATCTTTGAATGAATACTACAGTTACAAAAATCATTTGTCAGTACTACAAATTTATTTAATATTTCAGAAAGGTAAGTATGATCGTCTTTCATTATTTATCATAATAAATTACCATTAATGTTTGCTGTACGCGATGCGATTTGTAATACCCTTATTGGTAAGTTATTATGGGACAGAACTTTTGCTGTCCGGCCTCGTCCGGCTAATTTATTCTTATTTGTCAATTTAGTATTGACTTGGAAAAGCAAGAATTAGCTGCCAGAATCTGCCTATTTAATAATGATAACTGATTTTCTGAAAAAATGCTCATATCGAAAATGGAACTTTTTGAAGTTTGGATCTTATAAAGTCCAAACAAACAAAAAAAAAAAAAAAAAAAAAAAAAATACAGGAAGGTATAGAAAATATACACCAATAATTTGTTTACCATAAGAGAAGGAAAAATTAAAAAAAAAATGGAGACATTCTTAAGACATTTACGTGGGAAACAGCAAATCGAACAAAAAAAAAAAAGTTATTGAGAAAGGTTTCGAGAATGGCTTGATAAAAGTTAGGATTACGATACACAATCAGATGTAGAAGATTTCAGTGCATCTGCCAGTAGTGGGGGGGGGGAGGCTGTCGAATATTGAAGATGTATTTATTAGTTTTGATAACTTAATTTTGATTATATTTTTTGTTGTGTTTTCAATTATTATTATTATTATTATTATTATTAATTTTTGTAATACCTACTTTTTAAGCTTCTTGTTGTTTTTTCCTTTGGAAATGTTAAATAGTTTATAACAATAGCATAATAACAATAAAAAAAAGTAATTTAAAAAAAAATAATTAGATTAGATGCTTTTGGATATCACTTAAAACGTTATAAAAAACGGATTTTTCTACTGAAAAAGACAGAAAACAACGGTAAGACTACATTTCCGACCCCTAAAATGGGGTATATTCGTGATCAGCAAGTCATTTCCAATAAGAATCCGTGATAAAATAATTTTGTCCAGCTAGATCAGGCAAAAATACCACTGTGCGACGTTGTAAATTTTGGTTCCGTTTGGAGTTAAGGAAGTACGAGAAATAAAATATTTCATTAACAGGCATGGTTAATCGGTTAGAAAATCATGGTAAGTGGATCGTAACCATCCGAAAGCTTAATAAATTCCCTATAAAAAAGGTTCTGATGTAATTTCTTATAGCGCGACGTCAATCGGAGAAATGAGGACTTAAAAATTCTAAATTGTTAGTTTTACTATTTTGAACGGGTTTTTGTTTTTGTTTATTTAAATTTTTAAAAGGTTGTTTCCTATTTTAATTGCGTTTAACTTTAAAACGAGCATTTGACTAAAAAAAAGCTAAGAAATGCCAAAAAAAAGCTAATGGTGGGGAAGTCGCCATGATACTGCCAGTTTCCTGTTGTGGCGCCTTAAATCTATTTTCTCTAGGAGATTTTATTTTATATTTTTCCCGAAGGATCAGACATTACCAATAACTGCTGCTATTCCTTTATTAATATGAACGTATCCGCGCTAAGATGACGCAGTTCCTGCTAGTCGGACTTTTTTTTAGTATTAAAGAAACTTTTATGTAACATAGCTGAGAACATTGTTGAGACATGATGGGTCACAATCGTATAAAAAAAAAATTGCAACACACATACAGTGAAACCTCCCTTAACGGACACCTCCCTACAGCAGACACCTCCCTTAACGGACACCTCCCTACAGCAGACACCTCCCTACAGCAGACACCTCCCTACAGCAGACACCTCTATTAACGGACACCTCCCTACAGCAGACACCTCCCTTAACGGACACCTCCCTACAGCAGACACCTCCCTACAGCAGACACCTCCCTACAGCAGACACCTCTATTAACGGACACCTCCCTACAGCAGACACCTCCCTTAACGGACACCTCCCTACAGCAGACACCTCCCTACAGCAGACACCTCCCTACAGCAGACACCTCCCTACAGCAGACACCTCCCTACAGCAGACACCTCCCTACAGCAGACACCTCTATTAACGGACACCTCCCTACAGCAGACACCTCCCTACAGCAGACACCTCCCTACAGCAGACACCTCTATTAACGGACATTTTCTCGCAGCCCCGAATTTTTCTGTAGGCAAAATAAATCTCTATATTGCGGACACCTCCTTACAGCGGACACCTCTATTAACGGACGTTTTCTCGCAGCCCCGAATTTTTCTGTAGGCAAAATAAATCTCTATATTGCGGACACCTCCCTACAGCGGACACCTCTATTAACGGACGTTTTCTCGCAGCCCCGAATTTTTCTGTAGGCAAAATAAATCTCTATATTGCGGACACCTCCTTACAGCCAGTGTTGGGCAAAACTAACGTTAGTAAACTAAACTAACGTTAGTTTTCCCTAACTAAAACTAAACTAATGTTATATTTTTAGTTTTAGTTTTAGTTTAGTTTTAGATTTGTATAATTATTAATCATATGGACTCCGTTTTTAGTAATGCAATTAGTTTAGTTTAGTAAAAGAGACCTAAATTTGTGATTTAAGTTTAGTTTTAGTTTTTAGTTAACTAATTTAGTTTATCAAAGAACATATGTTTTCAAATTACGAGAAAAAGCCACAATTTCTTATTCTTAAGCAAGTTCTATTAGTTTTAATAATTTACTTAATTATCGAAATAACATATGATTAAATTAATTCATGTTATTTTAGTAAAACTAAACTAAACTAAATTTTTAGTTTCGTTTTTAGTCAATTCCCAAAGATTTAGTTTTAGTTTTAGTTTAGTTAAAATCCATTAATTAGTAAAATTTTAGTTTTAGTTTTTTTTTAGGTTGCAATTTTTAGTTTATTCCAAAAAGTGTATTTAGTTTTAATTTTAGTTTTAGTTTTTAGTTTTGCCCAACATTGCTTACAGCAGACACCTCTATTAACGGACGTTTTCTCGCAGCCCCGAATTTTTCTATAGGCAAAATAAACCTCTATATTGCGGACACCTCCCTACAGCAGATTCCTCTATTAACGGACGTTTTCTCGCAGCCCCGAATTTTTCTGTATGTGAAATAAACCTCTATATTGCGGACACCTCTGTACAAAGGACACGGACAGAAAAAACTGATATTTTACCTCCTTGCTACGGACAATTACAGCTGATGTTATTTATAGAAGCGTTCCCATCGGTGTGTTTCCAGAAAAATGCGTTAACAATAACAAACTCTTTGTAAGAATAAGATATATATAGAGAATAGTGACTAGTAATATATTCCTAGGAATTTCACAACAGGAACCTCTTCCTTTTCAGCAGGAGCATATGGTTTTCCTGCTGGCAGATTACTATTGTCTTGCCTACGAGGTATCACGGTTCCGGGAATATTCCATAACTCTGTTCGGTTCACATTCCTTCCGCAGAACTTCCTTCTCGTCACTTTTCATTTGGATTTTAGTTCTTGTTGAGTGAGTATCGTGCTTTCTCTTCAATATGTCTAATCGGAAATCTCTGACACTTAAAGAAAAAATTTACGTGATAACATTTTCCAATCGCGATAAATGTGATGTGCGTAAAGGTGCAGAGTTCTTTAGGACAGGGGAAAAAAGCAGCAGAAATATTGAAAAAGAAAGATGAAATTTTGAAGAAACGGACGGAAAATTGTGACAAAAATGTTGTCCGATAACTAAGAACTTCTTTATGCTTTAAACTTTTTAGAATAAAAACTTTTTTTAAGTTTATACTTATTGAACTTCTTTCTATATAATTTAAAAAAAAACTTGCTATGGGTAATTATTAAATGGTTAATTAAAACATGAATTAAAAATTCGGTACGTATCCATCTCGACCAACCCCTCTGTATAGTGGACACCTCTCTACAGTGGACAACTTTGGTTCTCCCAGAGGCGTCCGCTATAGAGAGGTTTCACTGTATATCTATACATCACGTATCCATCTGGACCAATCCCTCTGTATAGCGGACACCTCTCTATAGTGGACAACTTTGGTTCTCCCATAGGTGTCCGCTATAGAGAGGTTTCACTGTACATATATATACTTGTTATGGGTAATTATTAAATGGTTAATTAAAACATGAATTAAAAATTCGGTACGTATCCATCTCGACCAACCCCTTTGTATAGCGGACACCTCTCTATAGTGGACAACTTTGGTTCTCCCAGAGGTGTCCGCTATAGAGAGGTTTCACTGTGTATATATATATATATATATATATATATATATATATATATATATATATACTTGTTATGGGTAATTATTAAATGGTTAATTAAAACATGAATTAAAAATTCGGTACGTATCCATCTCGACCAACCCCTCTGTATAGCGGACACCTCTCTATAGTGGACAACTTTGGTTCTCCCAGAGGTGTCCGCTATAGAGAGGTTTCACTGTATATATATATATATATATATATATATATATATATATATATATATATATATATACTTGTTATGGGTAATTATTAAATGGTTAATTAAAACATGAATTAAAAATTCGGTACGTATCCATCTCGACCAACCCCTCTGTATAGCGGACACCTCTCTATAGTGGACACCTCTCTATAGCGGACACCTCTCTATAGTGGACACCTCTCTATAGCGGACACCTCTCTATAGTGGACAACTTTGGTTCTCCCAGAGGTGTCCGCTATAGAGAGGTTTCACTGTATTTTGACGTTTCCCTCTGATGCAAATATTCAAAAATATGAACAGAATAAAGAAGTATGTTTGTTCAAAATTAGCAATAATCGTCTTCAAAATATCAGTGACAGAATACATTTTATTTTTTAAAATGAATATTTGTTTAGTGTCAGTGGTAAATTGAAGATACCTACAAATAATAAAAAAAACGAAATGGACTGGGTAATTAAATGCTGGTTTAAGATTTGAATATGAAGAAACCCCGGACGGAAAGACAGATTCCAATTTCACACCTACTAGCTATGTATGGAGTGGAGGTTTATAATTAATTTTTTAACCCAGTTAGCACCAATCGTCACCGCTTTTATAGAGTTTTGATTTAGTTCTATTTGTGGGCTACTCGATTTTCGGGTTCAACAGATTTTGAAATACCTTTTAAGATTATATAATATTCGCAAAGATTGAATAGTTGGGATTCGGCTAAGAAAAAACTTCAATACGTTTTTTGTAAAAAAATCTATATTAAGGACGTTTCGGCTACTCTTTGGTAGCCTTCCTCAGCTAAAATGACAAGAAAAGAAAAAAAAAAACAGAACTTAATACACAGAAAAAAAGTTTATAATTATGATAAGTAACAGATCTATAAATACAATTCAACTTATTATAAAAGAACAATTTGGTGTTAAATTATTAGAACAATTAAGGTATTAATAAACAGGTAAAGTGAACATTAGTGTATATCTAGAAATTACCCGTTTATTAATACCATAGTTGTTCTAATAATTTAACAACAAATTGTTATTTTATAATAAGTTGAATTGTATTTATAGATCTGTTACTTATCTTACTTATAAACTTTTTTTCTGTGTATTAATTTCTGTTTTTTTTTCTTTTCTTGCCATTTTAGCTGACGAAAGCTACCAAAGAGTAGCCGAAACGTCCTTAATATAGATTTTTTTACAAAAAAACGTATTGAAGTTTTTTTTAGCCGAATCCCAACTATTCCATGTTTTTATCTTCGTGGACGGCGGAAGGTGAACAAATAAAATCTTCAACACTCAGTATCACCAACTTTATTTCATCCCTACATGTTTCACACCTTTATTGGTGCCTCTTCAGGGGAAAAAATTACAAAAATAAAACTTACAGCCTACACCTGAGGAGGATAACCTTCCACCAGTACGGCCACGTCTAGAATGATCATGGTCTGAAAGAATTCAATATGGCGAAAAATAAACAGCTGATCGATAATCGATATGTCATACCTTTAGAAATGTTTAAAAATGAATTTCCAGAAGAAATATAGTCCTAACAATTAAAACCATCTTCCCACCTTCAACATAAAAACATAATTTTACTTTTTGTCAAATAAGTATTTCCACGAAGATAAGAATATTTAGATAAGGGTCAGTTGAAGAATAATTATTCCATGTTTGCTTATCACCTCGACGGCTAACTATCTAATCTTCATAATATAATATTCGTTTTCTTCTAATACATTTACAAATAAAAAAAGTCCGACTCGGAGGAACTGCGTCATCTTAACGCGGTTCTGTTCATATCTCTAGTGTCATTAGTAAAGGAATAGAAGCAATCAATGAGGGTTTTGATCTTTCGTGAAAAATATAGAATGACATCTTAAAGAGAAGGAAGATTTAAAGCACCACAACAGGAAACTGACAGTATTCTAAGCGGAAATCACCCCCCCCAGTTTTCAACGTTCGCCATGGGAAACACTATTATGTACCACTACGTTTCTCATTTTTATGCCTTATTTTATTGAAATACCCATTTTACTACGAAATTCAATTACAAAAAAAAAACAATAACCAATTAAAACGTTAGGTAAACAGTGGCTAAACCCCGTTAAAATGAACAAAACTAACAATTTTGAAGTTTAAAGCACTTATTTACAGGATTGACATCGCCCCATCGAAAATTTCATCTGAAACATTTTTTTGGTGAATTTAGTAAATTTTGGAATGGTCACCTTCTGCTTACCACGATTTCCCAACCGTTTTCTTGATATTTTAGAAAATATACGAAAATCCCAAATCTTTTCATGACTGTTAACGAAATATTTTATTTCTAGTACTTCCTTAACTCCAAACGGAACGAAAATTTATCAATCTGATTAAATTAATATATCAAGTGTCAGGAACAAGTTTCAACTGAATTAATCGTTTCTGAATACCCAAACTGAAAATTAGTTTGGAAAAAATAGGTGTTAAGATGTTTCTCGAAAACGGTTACAAATATCGCTTTAAAAACGGTTTCATTCGTTAATAAAACCTATAAAACGAGTACCAGCATGAATATGAACTTGTAAACTTAAGCGTACAGATTTTTCATGCTCGATTTCGCTCCTAAAACCATGTTTCAGTTTGCGATTTCTCAACCGTTTCCGAAAATATACAAAGATACAAAAACCTTTCATGTTTATTAATATCATATTTTTTTTTTCTTCGAATATTTCCTAAACTCCAAATTTGACGAAATTTGAAACAAGTTAGTTTAGATAAATTTCAAACATGTGGGAAAAAATTCAATTGAATCCCACGATTCTAAATACCCAAATTGAAAATGAGTTAGAAAAAAATGTTTTCCACTTTTCACGTATACGGTTACAGATATCGCCTTAAAAATCTGTTAATTCGTTTTCCTATGTCTAGTAACCTGTAAAAGGAACCATATAAACTTAAGCGACTTACGATTATTCTTGCGCGAATATCGCTCCAAAAACCATGTTCCGTGAGTATATATATATATATATATATATATATATATATATATATATAGCCACTATTATTTTTTAGGGGTTCTGAAACGTAAAATTTTCTTGTCGCCACTTCCGGATTGTTTCATGAGGTCAACCTCATGAGCGGGTTTCTTCCCAATGGAGGGAAGAAGGAACCGCGCTAACATGGACTAAACTCCGCTGTAAACTCGACGAAAAAGGCTGCAAACAGAAGCGAGTTTTCTGTTAGCCGAATCCCAACTATTCCTTCACCTCATAACACGGTCAACTATTTGAATGTTGTAAATATCCAATTAATTAATTAATTAATATCATGAAAACTAAAAGTCCAATAGAATTTCGCTGAATTTGTCAGCATTTATCATTCTTATCTCCAAACAGGACCGAAGTGAGCGGAATTGAAATAAACCTTCCAAAACTATATCGTAGGATGTGATATTTTCCTTTTATCTTCTAAATGCTCGGACGACAATTTATATTGTGTCATTAATTGTTTCTCTTTCTGATAACGTCCATACCAAAGCTATCTCTCTCTCTCCCTTTAAATAACACCGCCGAGTGGGTAACAGGACACGCGAGGACACCAGGGAATGGAACATTTCCAAGATGGATAGTTCTTCATGCTCTTATCAGAAAATAGACCTTCGAAAAGAAATGGAACTCGGTTTCCTCCCACTACCATCCAGTTTATATGTATATATACACAGGGTAATTTCATATACAAACCAAAACATTGGACGAAATGTTAATAAAAATATAATTTAACGTTATTCTGGTAAGACTTAACCATGAGGCAATACAAAAAGTCCAACTCGCAGGAACTGCCTTATCCGGTCATTTATTATGTATATATATATATATATATATATATATATATATCGGTCCTCTTTTTCACAGGCTCAAAAATAGTCTTATTTTGATGAAATTTCCTACAAAAATCTTTTGTCTAATTTGAAAAGTTTTAACCGGAACAATTTGATTTTGGCAAACTTCGCCGAAAAAATCAAATATTTTATGGTTTTAGCTATATTCTTCCAGGTACCATTTTAATAGGAAAACGAATGCAACCATTTTCAAGGCGATATCTATTACTGTTTTCGGTTGAGCTACTTTTTGTCAGATCTTTTGTATTTGATGTCAAGAATGTATAAGAAATGTGTTTGGTCTCTAGTTGTATATTAGACTTTTATAAGTTTTTGCGTGATTAGTGGCAATATTATCCTCAAATCTTGGCTAAAGAATCCCGGTACAATGCGACTGACGACAACCCTCAACAATTTGAGCACACTTTACATGAATGTCCATCCAGTAAAAGAACAAATAGAGGGTAGAAGTCGTTTCAGAATTGGCTGTTCATTTAATTCCTAAATTATTTCAAGTCGGGACGTATCTACATGGAATTAAGGCATTCCAGATATGAAGGGCGAACTCAGTCAGCATCAGGTCAAATTTGTTCCCCCGCCATCCGAATCTAGTCGCTTCAGAGAATCAACAAGGATATTTTTAGGTTGATTTTGCCCTTCATTCCCTCTCAAAATACAAAGAGAATGAAAAAAAAAAAAACTGGCTGTAAACTGCCATATGAAGGCGGTTTTAGAAATCAGTACTAAAGACAACACAACATTTAACTACTGGTCCGCTGGATGATGATATGAATAAAATGCTGATTCATTATCATCTATAACGGCGCTAATGGCCACGAAAAAAAAAAAAAAAAAAAAAAAAAAATTATCATCTATAATTAGTTTACAGAATATTTACACCCTTGATAGTATGATTTCTGACATTCTATACAGTATTTATGAATTGAATAAACATATGTTCAAAATTAATTTCGTCTGGATCCCTGGTCATTGTGACATTAAAGAAAATACAGTGGTTGATGAGCAAGCAAAAAACGCTTCTATAAGCGGTCTTAAATTCTCAGGTATCCCACTCAGAGACATTAATTCTATAGTTAAGTTTGAAACAATAAAGATTTGGCAAAGGGAGTCGATTAGTATGGAATTGGGAGATAAACTCCGGGAGATTAAAGATGAAGTGTGCAAATGGGCTAGTTCGGAGCGGGATAATAGGAGGGAATCAGTAATCCTCTCAAGATTACGGATAGGCCACACTAGACTGACGCACGGCTCTCTCATGGAGAGGGGGGAGCCTCCGGAGTGCGAGGTTTGCGGTGTGCCCCTCACTGTAAAGCATATCCTGACGGAATGTAGGGCATATGAAGATGAGCGAGTTCGACTGAGTCTCCCGATACATCTTAGAGAGCTGCTAGGAAATAATTCAGTTCATCTTTCTAATATTTTTTCTTTCCTTGCTAAAACCAATTTAAAAAACAAAATTTAGCGCTGGCTTTAGCGATTCTTCATTGTAAATTAAAATCTGTTCCAATTATCACCTTTAAAATTTCATCTAAACTCATTTAACAGCAAACGCAAAACATATTAGTCCCTTTTAAAAAATGTATAACCATCATTAATTGATATAATTTAAATTATTAAGACGTTTACTAACTAAAATTTCGTTACAATTACTTTTTTTACCGTTGGTGGCGTTCGGAACGGAGGTGGGGCGCGTGGGTCGGCGGGAGCGATGGGCTTGGTTAGGGTTGAGGACGAGCCCCCCCCCCCCCCATGCGGTCTGTGAAGGTTTGGTTGCCCTGGCACCAGCAAGCACACCTTCTATCATAGACCTCGCAGCCAGTCACCAGATGCGGGCCACTAAGGTAGAACTGGCACGGGGGGCTCTACTCGACCTTGGCTGGGTCCGCCTCCCGCTGGCCGTCGGGCTCTGTCTCTGCTTTCGATGCTACCAACGGGCCGGCCAAGAGGCATAAATGACCCATTAGTGGTTGAATGGCCTTTAAACACCAAGGAAAAGAAGAAAAAAAAGAATAAAATGCTATTTTCGTTGAAAGTGAAGTTCACACTAATTCCCGATCAATCTGGCTAGAAAAGGGTGGTAACCTATAGGTAACCCGTCCCAAAATTCGTAGTTAATAATAATGGACGTTAAAATTTAAATAATAAATAACAACGAGACATCCCACAATTGTAAATGTTTAGAATATACTCTATTGCAGTCGCCCTTGTGGAAAAAAATATTCAAACACATTTTCCTAAAAACTAATTTTTGTTGAATTTGCCCTTCGTATTCGCAACACCTCAATTACAGTTAATACAGACTTTTTTTTGGCGGGGGGGGGGGGGGGTGCATTGGCTGCTATGGTCATTGGTACAAAACATAAGTTCACAGACTTATTCATAAAGCATGCTGGACCAACTGTTTTCACAGAACAAATATTAACTTTCTGCACAGTCCTAAAAAATTACTTTATGATTGTAGGCACTACCTCCATTCATAATTTTTCAGTATTTTTCTTCCTTTTGATAAAATAGTTTAATAAATTATTTAATTTTTTTACGGCGTATCTGCTTCTTGGTCATTAGCATCTGGCTATCTACGGATATCAAAATATACGGTTATAAGCTAATGGTGGTTTAGCTGGAAACGTTTTTCTCTTAGCCAATCGCTAAAAAAATTCATCCTCCCATAGACGGGATTCGACCCCATATTTCCGTCCTGATATTCCAGCGTGCCAAACATCTGACCGCTTGGAAACCACTAAATCGCATAATCTTTCTTTAATATTTGCATAACCGAAAGATTTGTGTTATCTCTTAGAACACTAAAATGCAAATTAAGTGTTTTAGGGAAAGTAAGATACTGCAAACGGTAAAGATGGCCTCATATCTCGTACGTGCTCTATATGAGTCTCCGGCATCGTTACGAAGATTAAATTTGATATAACGTCCTTTTGAACACTCAGAGGAACGTGGCTAGAAATAAATTCAGCTACAAAGGGCAATTAATCAAAGATACAGCTCTACTCCAATTCAGAAAATCTAATAAACTATTTTAAGAAAAATATTACCTATTGAACTTTTTTTAATAAAATGATTATATGACACTTCTTCAACCTCCATTGGGAGGAAACCCACCTATGGGGTTGATCTCATGACCCAATCCGGAAGTGCCGACACCATAATTTCATATTTCAGAACCCATAGATCAATGAAATAACGGTTATTCAAATTTATATATATATATATATATATATATATATATACTGTGGAACATGGATAATTCGAACTTCGATAATTCGAATAAAATTTTGGATACTTCGAATTTTTTACGAGTCTTTACCAATGGGAGATGTTCCATCTTAATTTTTTTTTTTAAATATTGTTCCCTCGGGTAAGAAGGATAGTAAGATACGGATGTAGGGGTTCAGGGACAAGAAGCGCGGCGGTTCCATCTATGAGAGGTAAAAAAAGTGTGTTGATTTGACATGGAATGACTCATAGTCTAGTTCTTGGAGTCTAGGAGTTCTGCAAAGTGGTGGGTCGTGCTTCCTCCCTACCAGGGGTTGTAGTTACATACACCATCCTGTCGTTTTATCCTAGAATTCCCTTCCACCATCCCTCCCATCTTCATTTCTTATTCAGTTATAAGTGAGTCAGTGTCTAGATCTGTTGTACTGTTTGTGCCTTGAATTTCTGGTGTACAGCGCAGTTCAGTTGATTTAAAATGTCGAAGCCTAGAAGTTATAAAACTTTAACGTTGTCAGAGAAAATAGCTGCATTTAAAGAAGTTGAAAATAGAATAAAGAAAAACTCTGAAATTGTCAAGGACTTTAGAATTCCTCCTAGCGCTTTATCAACTTACCTGAAAAATAATGAAAAAATGCTTGCCCATGAAAATGACTTTTTTCAAAACAATAGACTTTTATTTTTACTTTTTTTATAAATTATTTATTACATATGTACATAATCATCAATTTATGAAATATTTGATATTGTTTAAATAAAATGTGAGAAAATATGAAATTCGATTTTTTACCCCTTTATTTTCAAATACTTTTGTAATTCGAATTTTGGATAATTCGAACTTTTTTATCGGTCCCTAGAGGTTCGAATTATCCAAGTTCTACTGTATATATAAATTTATTATATATATGAATATATATATATATATATATATATATATATATATATATATATATATAAGAAAACCTAACTTTCTTTTTTTTTACTTCTTAAAAAAAATTCAATTCTCTACAACTGTCAGCCTTTAAACTAGCTGAAAATAAATGGAAGTTCAAGAGAAGAACCCTGCCTCCAACTGTGAATCAAAGAATGACTGGTATCGTTCTACTGAACACTCCAACTCAACAAATGTTGCCAGGCCAAGATATCTTCTAGTTAAAATTAAAGACTCGAACAAAACCTTTAATGGAGTAAGTCCCTTTGATATACATGGATGGATCTGCAGTTTTTCAAAGGAAATAAAGGTTATAAAACTGAAGAAAAGTGGCCTTTTATTTCTGGATTGAACAAAAACAGTAATGCATCCACAAAGCTACTTTAACAAAAAACATTCATACACTATAATATCGAAGTCACACCTCATAAGACCTTAAATAACTGCAAGGGTGTCTTCTATTGCAATGAACTAGGTAATCTAACAGTAGAACAGATTCAACAAGGACTAAGTGCACAGAATGTGAGTACCATTAAGCGCATTGGAGACCCAAGTAAGAGCTCTTTATATATAGCTACCTTCAACTCTCCTACGCTCCCTGAAAGGCTGTACATCGGCTATATTGCTGTTCCTCTACGAGTGTATGTGCCACCTCCACGTATCTGTTATAGGTGCGGCTGCTTGGGCCATCATAAGTCTCGTTGTGAGAAGGACGCAGTGTGTAGAAAGTGTGCACAACCACTCCTGACTGTTCAAGAGTCCAATGCTGTCTGTGTGGAGGTGCCCATCGTACAACTGTCAAAACCTGCCCGATATACGCCAAGGAAGCCCAAATTCGGAAAATAATGGTCGTCGAGAAAATAAACTTTGAAGAAGCGAAGAAGAAGGTATACTTCGAAAAATCAGATCTGTACTCCCAAAAAGCGAAGTTAATGCCTCAAGAAAGTGACGCATTTACCAGATTTTCAGGGTTTCTTGAAACAATGAATAAAAGGTTAGAATTTCTTGAAACTATTCTCATCAAACATTTCAATTCTGAAAAATCCTCAAGCGACTCAAGTGAGAAAATTCACTGCGAAGCCAACCAACCAAGTACCACCAAGATCCAGACAACCAAAGGGACTAGTCCAGGCGTCCAGAACACGGGCAAATTGGATCGGGGGAAAAAAGATGAGGGTAAACCAGAACACCCGATTTCAACTGTTGGGAATAAAAATGAAATATTACAAACGGTGACTAAAACTAATAAAACTCAGACAAACAGAAAACAAGACGCCCCTAAAGGAAGAAAACGGTAAAATTTATCCATAATTTATTTATTTTTATTTTTACTTTTTTTTTTATTATCTTTATTTATGTCACCTTTTTCTGTTTTTGTTTATTTTTATTATTTTTCATATTCATGGTTAAATATCTATTTCTCAATAATTTATATGAAATCATATATTTTTTGCAAGCTAACTTTATGTCTAAAATTTATTATGCATCGTGGATTACAGTTGTAAAGAAAATAATATATTTTACAGATACTTCAAAAAAAATATGTCAATACTGCAGTGGAGCATTAACGGTATCTTCAGACACATTGCAGATCTAAGTTGCATTTTGCAGCACAATGCTGTGCAAATCATCATGCTTCAGGAGACCCACCTACAACACAGTAAGAACCTTAGCATTCATGGTTACTCCCTCTATAGGAGCGATTACACCTTGGGGGGTAAAGCATGTGGAGGAGTTGCAGTATTTGTAGCAGATAGTATCCACAGTGAAGCAATTCCATTGAGGACTACTATCCAAGCTGTAGCTGTAACAGTACACATCCCTTACCGTCTTACTGTCTGCTCGCTTTATCTTCCACCAAGTGAACCAATAGACGTACACGCAATGCAAGACTTAATAACACAATTACCAACGCCTCTTCTACTGGCTGGAGACCTGAATGCTCTAAGCTATATGTGGAATTCTCCAAATAATAATAGTAAAGGGGCTCAACTTACAAATATTTTTGAACAGACTGACTTACTATCCCTAAATACACACTCACCTACTCACTTATGCTCACGGACAGGGACTTTATCCAACATAGACGTCACTTTATGTTCACCTTCAGTGTTTACTCGCTTCTCTTGGGAAGTTGATAGTGACTCTTATGGGAGCGACCACTTCCCGATCTATATAAAACAACAATCTCCTTCTCCCAGATTCAGTACAGTTAAAAGATATAACACCAAAAAAGCTGACTGGGAATCTTATCGACAGAACATTACTGACAAACTTCATAATACACATGTAAGAACTATACAAGAACTGATCTCATTAATAACGGAAGCTGCAGACATGAGCATTCCGCAAACAAGTAACCATTACCGACAAACACCAGTTCCTTGGTGGAATGATGAATGTAAGCAGGCAATCAAAGAAAGGAGACGGGCGCTAAATTTCTTCCGTAGAAGTCCATCTGATTCGAACTTTCAAAATTACAAACTTAAAAAGGCAAAAGCTCAATGGATAATTAAACAAAGCAAGAAAAAATGTTGGGTAGATTTTTTATCTAACATAAACCAACATACATCACATCACGATATTTGGACAAAAATAAATCAAATTAGACACAAAAGGTACATACCACCAATAACAGGCCTCTTGACAAACAATAACATCACTACTGACCAGTTAGAAATGAGCAATATTCTTGGTGAATATTTTGCATCTATATCCAGTAGTGAACATTACACAAGACAGTTTCTTGAACATAAACTCCAAACTGAACTAAACAGCATTACCGTAGACTTCACTAACAGCCATCCAATAAACAACCCATTCACATTAGACGAACTTAAATACGCACTCTCAAACTCAAAATCGTCATCACCAGGACCTGACCGAATTACCTACGACATGATGAAAAACCTACCCAACGAAGGCCTATTAACTATTTTGAACCTATTTAACGAAGTTTTCCAAAGCGGTAACTATCCTCTCTCCTGGAACGATTCCGTACTGATCCCCATTTTGAAACCAGGGAAAGATAAGAAGCTACCGTCGAGTTACCGCCCCATTTCTTTAACAAATTGTTGTTGCAAGGTACACGAGCGGATGGTTAATAAAAGAATTCTCTGGTTTCTCGAAACATCTAGGAAGTTCTCTGACTTTCAATGTGGATTTAGAGGACAACATTCGACAATGCATCACATTGCAAAAGTTGAAAGCGACATGTTAAACTCCTTCCTCAATAAAGAACTAATATTAGCTGTGTCGTTAGACCGACATAAAGCCTACGATACTACTTGGAGAAGGCTAATATTAAATCAACTTGTTGAATGGGGAATAGACGGTAACATCCTCCAGTACATCAACAAGTATCTCACGAGGAGAACTTTCAGGGTGAGGGTAGGTACCGCTTATTCGGATGTATTTCTCCAGAAAAATGGAGTGCCCCAAGGAGGTGTACTGAGTACAACTCTTTTCAATACTGCAATCAATTCGATACATGAATGTATTCCCCAAGGTGTGAAGTATTGCCTTTATGCTGACGACTTACTAATCTACAGTTCAGCCAAAACATTACACACAACAGAACAACATATACAAAACACAATATATGAATTAGAAAGGTGGGGTTATAGAACAGGCTTTAAATTCTCAGTAGAAAAAACGAAGAGTATTGTCTTCTCAAGAAAAAGAGCAACTCCTGTCCCCCACATTACATTAAATCACACACCCATTACTCAAAGTGAAACACTAACATTTCTTGGCATAACACTAGACAAAAAACTAACATGGTTGCCCCATCTGAAAGAACTCGTTAATAAATGCAAAAAATCATTGAATTTATTAAGGATTCTTAGTACTACAAAATGGGGAGCTGACAAACGGACGATGCTTACTTTCTATCGATCGTTTACCAACGGTAAACGCTATACATCCGTAATCCAGGTCTCTTCTGGATTACGGATGTATAGCTTATTCATCTGCCAGCAAGACTACGCTTAAACTATTAGACACTATACACTATACAGCATTAAGGTTAGCATCAGGTGCCTTCAGATCAAGCCCAGTTGAAAGCTTATGTGCTGAAACGGGAGAACCTCCACTGCAGTATCGGCGGAGAATAATTACTTTAAAGTTTATTATTAAAGCAAAGTCTCTTGGAACTCCATGTGTAACAGAATTTCTTAATAATAAGCACTCTGAAAAATATAATCGAACAAATCCTAAAAAGAAACCATTAATAATTAGAACACATCAAGATACAAACCAAGCAATGGCACAAACTTTACTTTACCCTAAACATCACATTAACATACCCCCATGGGAAGTGAAGAACTTAACCATTGACCTAACATTGACTAAATACAAAAAAAACAGATCCGATTGCTACTAACGCATATAACAAAATATTTAATTCCATCGTACTAGAAAGACCTGACAGTACATACATATTCTCGGACGGATCATAAACACAAACTGGAACAGGTGCAGCAGCAATAATTAATGATGTCATACATGCAGTAAGACTACCCGACCATACTTCAGTATATTCCGCAGAGCTGCATGCACTAAGACTACCCGACCATACTTCAGTATATTACGCAGAGCTGCATGCAATAAGACTACCCGACCATACTTCTGTATATTCCGCAGAGCTGCATGCACTAAGACTACCCGACCATACTTCAGTATATTCCGCAGAGCTGCATGCAATAAGACTACCCGACCATACTTCAGTATATTCCGCAGAGCTGCATGCAATAAGACTACCCGACCATACTTCTGTATATTCCGCAGAGCTGCATGCACTAAGACTACCCGACCATACTTCAGTATATTCCGCAGAGCTGCATGCAATAAGACTACCCGACCATACTTCTGTATATTCCGCAGAGCTGCATGCACTAAGACTACCCGACCATACTTCAGTATATTCCGCAGAGCTGCATGCAATAAGACTACCCGAGCATACTTCTGTATATTCCGCAGAGCTGCATGCAATAAGACTACCCGACCATACTTCAGTATATTCCGCAGAGCTGCATGCAATAAGACTACCCTACCATACTTCTGTATATTCCGCAGAGCTGCATGCAATAAGACTACCCGACCATACTTCTGTATATTCCGCAGAGCTGCATGCAATAAGACTACCCGACCATACTTCTGTATATTCCGCAGAGCTGCATGCCATTCTTCTCGCACTGACTAACATCCACAACTTAACTACTAATGACATTACAATTTGCACGGACTCACTGAGTTCTTTACTTTCCATGGGAAACATATACAGCACTAATCCTCTTCTCATCAAAATTCTAACTACATTATTTCAACTACAAAGTCAACACAAACATATCACGATGTTCTGGCTACCTGGTCACGTTGGTATACCACAAAGTACATCAGTAGACACACAAGCAAAATTAGCAACACAGATACCCTCAACAGACGTAGAAACCATAACTCCATCAGATTTATGTATCGTAGCACAAAACATCATACTGGACGACTGGCAAAAAGAATGGACTAAATCTGAAAACAAGTTAAGACAGGTTAAAAACACGACAAGGGCCTGGTTAAACGAAAACCTCACAAGACGGGAACAAGTAGTATTAACCAGGCTTAGAATTGGTCACTGCTTACTAACTCATGGATATCTAATGCAAAAGACAGAAAGACCAAGATGCAGACATTGTAACGAGGATCTTACAATAAGACACATACTGATAGACTGTAGACTGAGAGACAACTTACAAATACCACACGACTTAATTGACATATTATCACCAGGTAGCCCTTACATCAACACAATACTCCAACACTTAAATACTAACAACATTTACTCTCGAATTTAAAAAACCTCAATCTAAATATAATAAAATCTCGATTTAAGTCTTAAATTCAACAACAAGCTTTCAATTAACATTTGTCCTGAACAAAAGTAAAATTTGTATCTATATTTTGATTTTTAGGCACTTATTTTTTAACTTTTTTATCTTATCTTATTGCTTATTGTTTTATCTCATTTTTTGTTTATTTTTTCATATTGTTGATTATATATTTTATTATTTTTATTTTTTTTCTTGTATTATTATTTTATTTTTTTTCGTCTTATTATAATTTATTTTTTATTTTTTATTTTTTTTTTATTTATTTATTTTTTTTTTCCAGACTGTGACTGATTTTTAATATTATAGACTTATGAAAAGAGACCATCGCCTACGTTACGTCTCTGAAACAAATAAATAAATAAATATATACATGTGTGTAATATGTATATATTTATATACATATATTTGTCTGTTCGCTCTCTAGCTGGTTCAAAAATGGTCCGATTTTGATGATATTTGGTGCAAAAATCTTTCGTCTAATTTGAAAGGTCAAGTTCGTTAACCAGCAGAATCCGTCAACCGAAATATATTCTTGGAGGCAAAGCTTACGTTTTCGAGTTCATATGCTAGCGGGTACTCATTTCAAGGTTTCTTAGCGTAGAAAAACGAATGAAACCATTTTTAAAGCGATATCAGCAACATACGGACTTGAACTCTGGGGATCTGCAAAAACATCAACAGAATACAGGCATCTAGTCCAAAGTTCTCCGCAAAATTGCCAACGCACCTTTCTACGTATCCAACAAAACCCTACATAATGACCTTAACATCGCATTTGAATCGATCCATGCAAAAAGAGCTTCAGTCCAAAAGCAATAGTTTTGAAAAGTCCGTCACGCAGGAGCTGCATAACTCAGCACTTTCCTCAGAATATGGGTAGTTTAGACTGTATTCCAGAACAATTTGCTTAAAATATCCTACATAAATAAAATAAAAACATGAATAGTTCTCTTTTAATTTTGTAATGAGTAACTGATCAATTATTAATTTTGTAATTAATTTGCTTTCAGAGTTATGTTTACACATGGTACTTACTACATTACTTAATAAATACAAAAAATATTCAAACACATTTTCCTAAAAACTAATTTTTGTTGAATTTGGCCGTCGTAATCGCTACACCTCAATTACAGTTAATACAGACTTTTTTTTTTGGCGGGGGGGGGGGGGTGCATTGGCTGCTATAGTCATTGGTACAAAACATAAGTTCACAGACTTATTCATAAAGCATGCTGGACCAACTGTTTTCACAGAACAAATATTAACTTTCTGCACAGTCCTAAAAAATTACTTTATGATTGTAGGCACTACCTCCATTCATAATTTTTCAGTATTTTTCTTCCTTTAATAAATTAATTAATAAATTTAAGTTTAATAAATTATTTAATTTTTTTACGGCGTATCTGCTTCTTGGTCATTAGCATCTGGCTATCTACGGATATCAAAATATACGGTTATAAGCTAATGGTGGTTTAGCTGGAAACGTTTTTCTCTTAGCCAATCGCTAAAAAAATTCATCCTCCCATAGACGGGATACGACCCCATATTTCCGTCCTGATATTCCAGCGTGCCAAACATCTGACCGCTTGGTAACCACTAAATCGCATAATCTTTCTTTAATATTTGCATAACCGAAAGATTTGTGTTATCTCTTAGAACACTAAAATGCAAATTAAGTGTTTTAGGGAAAGTAAGATACTGCAAACGGTAAAGATGGCCTCATATCTCGTACGTGCTCTATATGAGTCTCCGGCATCGTTACGAAGATTAAATTTGATATAACGTCCTTTTGAACATTCAGAGGAACGTGGCTAGAAATAAATTCAGCTACAAAGGGCAATTAATCAAAGATACAGCTCTACTCCAATTCAGAAAATCTAATAAACTATTTTAAGAAAAATATTACCTATTGAACTTTTTTTAATAAAATGATTATATGACACTTCTTCAACCTCCATTGGGAGGAAACCCATCTATGGGGTTGATCTCATGACCCAATCCGGAAGTGCCGACACCATAATTTCATATTTCAGAACCCATAGATCAATGAAATAACGGTTATTCAAATTTATATATATATATATATATATATATATATATATATATATATATATATACTGTGGAACATGGATAATTCGAACTTCGATAATTCGAAATCGTGGTTAATTCGAATCAAATTTTGGATAATTCGAATTTTTTACGAGTCTTTACCAATGGGAGATGTTCGATCTTAATTTTTTTTTTAAATATTGTCCCCTCGGGTAAGAAGGATAGTAAGATACGGATGGTAGGGGTTCAGGGACAAGAAGCGCGGCGGTTCCACCTATGAGAGGTAAAAAAAGTGTGTTGATTTGACATGGAATGACTCATAGTCTAGTTCTTGGAGTCTAGGAGTTCTGCAAAGTGGAGGGTCGCGCTTCCTCCCTTCCAGGGGTTGTAGTTACATACACCATCCTGTCGTTTTATCCTAGAATTCCCTTCCACCATCCCTCCCATCTTCATTTCTTATTCAGTTATAAGTGAGTCAGCGTCTAGATCTGTTGTATTGTTTGTGCCTTGAATTTCTGGTGTACAGCGCAGTTCAGTTGATTTAAAATGTCGAAGCCTAGAAGTTATAAAACTTTAACGTTGTCAGAGAAAATAGCTGCATTTAAAGAAGTTGAAAATAGAATAAAGAAAAACTCTGAAATTGTCAAGGACTTTAGAATTCCTCCTAGCGCTTTATCAACTTACCTGAAAAATAATGAAAAAATGCTTGCCCATGAAAATGACTTTTTTCAAAACAATAGACTTTTATTTTTACTTTTTTTATAAATTATTTATTACATATGTACATAATCATCAATTTATGAAATATTTGATATTGTTTAAATAAAATGTGAGAAAATATGAAATTCGATTTTTTACCCCTTTATTTTCAAATACTTTTGTAATTCGAATTTTGGATAATTCGAACTTTTTTATCGGTCCCTAGAGGTTCGAATTATCCAAGTTCTACTGTATATATAAATTTATTATATATATGAATATATATATATATATATATATATATATATATATATATATATATATATATATATATATAAGAAAACCTAACTTTCTTTTTTTTTACTTCTTAAAAAAAATTCAATTCTCTACAACTGTCAGCCTTTAAACTAGCTGAAAATAAATGGAAGTTCAAGAGAAGAACCCTGCCTCCAACTGTGAATCAAAGAATGACTGGTATCGTTCTACTGAACACTCCAACTCAACAAATGTTGCCAGGCCAAGATATCTTCTAGTTAAAATTAAAGACTCGAACAAAACCTTTAATGGAGTAAGTCCCTTTGATATACATGGATGGATCTGCAGTTTTTCAAAGGAAATAAAGGTTATAAAACTGAAGAAAAGTGGCCTTTTATTTCTGGATTGAACAAAAACAGTAATGCATCCACAAAGCTACTTTAACAAAAAACATTCATACACTATAATATCGAAGTCACACCTCATAAGACCTTAAATAACTGCAAGGGTGTCTTCTATTGCAATGAACTAGGTAATCTAACAGTAGAACAGATTCAACAAGGACTAAGTGCACAGAATGTGAGTACCATTAAGCGCATTGGAGACCCAAGTAAGAGCTCTTTATATATAGCTACCTTCAACTCTCCTACGCTCCCTGAAAGGCTGTACATCGGCTATATTGCTGTTCCTCTACGAGTGTATGTGCCACCTCCACGTATCTGTTATAGGTGCGGCTGCTTGGGCCATCATAAGTCTCGTTGTGAGAAGGACGCAGTGTGTAGAAAGTGTGCACAACCACTCCTGACTGTTCAAGAGTCCAATGCTGTCTGTGTGGAGGTGCCCATCGTACAACTGTCAAAACCTGCCCGATATACGCCAAGGAAGCCCAAATTCGGAAAATAATGGTCGTCGAGAAAATAAACTTTGAAGAAGCGAAGAAGAAGGTATACTTCGAAAAATCAGATCTGTACTCCCAAAAAGCGAAGTTAATGCCTCAAGAAAGTGACGCATTTACCAGATTTTCAGGGTTTCTTGAAACAATGAATAAAAGGTTAGAATTTCTTGAAACTATTCTCATCAAACATTTCAATTCTGAAAAATCCTCAAGCGACTCAAGTGAGAAAATTCACTGCGAAGCCAACCAACCAAGTACCACCAAGATCCAGACAACCAAAGGGACTAGTCCAGGCGTCCAGAACACGGGCAAATTGGATCGGGGGAAAAAAGATGAGGGTAAACCAGAACACCCGATTTCAACTGTTGGGAATAAAAATGAAATATTACAAACGGTGACTAAAACTAATAAAACTCAGACAAACAGAAAACAAGACGCCCCTAAAGGAAGAAAACGGTAAAATTTATCCATAATTTATTTATTTTTATTTTTACTTTTTTTTTTATTATCTTTATTTATGTCACCTTTTTCTGTTTTTGTTTATTTTTATTATTTTTCATATTCATGGTTAAATATCTATTTCTCAATAATTTATATGAAATCATATATTTTTTGCAAGCTAACTTTATGTCTAAAATTTATTATGCATCGTGGATTACAGTTGTAAAGAAAATAATATATTTTACAGATACTTCAAAAAAAATATGTCAATACTGCAGTGGAGCATTAACGGTATCTTCAGACACATTGCAGATCTAAGTTGCATTTTGCAGCACAATGCTGTGCAAATCATCATGCTTCAGGAGACCCACCTACAACACAGTAAGAACCTTAGCATTCATGGTTACTCCCTCTATAGGAGCGATTACACCTTGGGGGGTAAAGCATGTGGAGGAGTTGCAGTATTTGTAGCAGATAGTATCCACAGTGAAGCAATTCCATTGAGGACTACTATCCAAGCTGTAGCTGTAACAGTACACATCCCTTACCGTCTTACTGTCTGCTCGCTTTATCTTCCACCAAGTGAACCAATAGACGTACACGCAATGCAAGACTTAATAACACAATTACCAACGCCTCTTCTACTGGCTGGAGACCTGAATGCTCTAAGCTATATGTGGAATTCTCCAAATAATAATAGTAAAGGGGCTCAACTTACAAATATTTTTGAACAGACTGACTTACTATCCCTAAATACACACTCACCTACTCACTTATGCTCACGGACAGGGACTTTATCCAACATAGACGTCACTTTATGTTCACCTTCAGTGTTTACTCGCTTCTCTTGGGAAGTTGATAGTGACTCTTATGGGAGCGACCACTTCCCGATCTATATAAAACAACAATCTCCTTCTCCCAGATTCAGTACAGTTAAAAGATATAACACCAAAAAAGCTGACTGGGAATCTTATCGACAGAACATTACTGACAAACTTCATAATACACATGTAAGAACTATACAAGAACTGATCTCATTAATAACGGAAGCTGCAGACATGAGCATTCCGCAAACAAGTAACCATTACCGACAAACACCAGTTCCTTGGTGGAATGATGAATGTAAGCAGGCAATCAAAGAAAGGAGACGGGCGCTAAATTTCTTCCGTAGAAGTCCATCTGATTCGAACTTTCAAAATTACAAACTTAAAAAGGCAAAAGCTCAATGGATAATTAAACAAAGCAAGAAAAAATGTTGGGTAGATTTTTTATCTAACATAAACCAACATACATCACATCACGATATTTGGACAAAAATAAATCAAATTAGACACAAAAGGTACATACCACCAATAACAGGCCTCTTGACAAACAATAACATCACTACTGACCAGTTAGAAATGAGCAATATTCTTGGTGAATATTTTGCATCTATATCCAGTAGTGAACATTACACAAGACAGTTTCTTGAACATAAACTCCAAACTGAACTAAACAGCATTACCGTAGACTTCACTAACAGCCATCCAATAAACAACCCATTCACATTAGACGAACTTAAATACGCACTCTCAAACTCAAAATCGTCATCACCAGGACCTGACCGAATTACCTACGACATGATGAAAAACCTACCCAACGAAGGCCTATTAACTATTTTGAACCTATTTAACGAAGTTTTCCAAAGCGGTAACTATCCTCTCTCCTGGAACGATTCCGTACTGATCCCCATTTTGAAACCAGGGAAAGATAAGAAGCTACCGTCGAGTTACCGCCCCATTTCTTTAACAAATTGTTGTTGCAAGGTACACGAGCGGATGGTTAATAAAAGAATTCTCTGGTTTCTCGAAACATCTAGGAAGTTCTCTGACTTTCAATGTGGATTTAGAGGACAACATTCGACAATGCATCACATTGCAAAAGTTGAAAGCGACATGTTAAACTCCTTCCTCAATAAAGAACTAATATTAGCTGTGTCGTTAGACCGACATAAAGCCTACGATACTACTTGGAGAAGGCTAATATTAAATCAACTTGTTGAATGGGGAATAGACGGTAACATCCTCCAGTACATCAACAAGTATCTCACGAGGAGAACTTTCAGGGTGAGGGTAGGTACCGCTTATTCGGATGTATTTCTCCAGAAAAATGGAGTGCCCCAAGGAGGTGTACTGAGTACAACTCTTTTCAATACTGCAATCAATTCGATACATGAATGTATTCCCCAAGGTGTGAAGTATTGCCTTTATGCTGACGACTTACTAATCTACAGTTCAGCCAAAACATTACACACAACAGAACAACATATACAAAACACAATATATGAATTAGAAAGGTGGGGTTATAGAACAGGCTTTAAATTCTCAGTAGAAAAAACGAAGAGTATTGTCTTCTCAAGAAAAAGAGCAACTCCTGTCCCCCACATTACATTAAATCACACACCCATTACTCAAAGTGAAACACTAACATTTCTTGGCATAACACTAGACAAAAAACTAACATGGTTGCCCCATCTGAAAGAACTCGTTAATAAATGCAAAAAATCATTGAATTTATTAAGGATTCTTAGTACTACAAAATGGGGAGCTGACAAACGGACGATGCTTACTTTCTATCGATCGTTTACCAACGGTAAACGCTATACATCCGTAATCCAGGTCTCTTCTGGATTACGGATGTATAGCTTATTCATCTGCCAGCAAGACTACGCTTAAACTATTAGACACTATACACTATACAGCATTAAGGTTAGCATCAGGTGCCTTCAGATCAAGCCCAGTTGAAAGCTTATGTGCTGAAACGGGAGAACCTCCACTGCAGTATCGGCGGAGAATAATTACTTTAAAGTTTATTATTAAAGCAAAGTCTCTTGGAACTCCATGTGTAACAGAATTTCTTAATAATAAGCACTCTGAAAAATATAATCGAACAAATCCTAAAAAGAAACCATTAATAATTAGAACACATCAAGATACAAACCAAGCAATGGCACAAACTTTACTTTACCCTAAACATCACATTAACATACCCCCATGGGAAGTGAAGAACTTAACCATTGACCTAACATTGACTAAATACAAAAAAAACAGATCCGATTGCTACTAACGCATATAACAAAATATTTAATTCCATCGTACTAGAAAGACCTGACAGTACATACATATTCTCGGACGGATCATAAACACAAACTGGAACAGGTGCAGCAGCAATAATTAATGATGTCATACATGCAGTAAGACTACCCGACCATACTTCAGTATATTCCGCAGAGCTGCATGCACTAAGACTACCCGACCATACTTCAGTATATTACGCAGAGCTGCATGCAATAAGACTACCCGACCATACTTCTGTATATTCCGCAGAGCTGCATGCACTAAGACTACCCGACCATACTTCAGTATATTCCGCAGAGCTGCATGCAATAAGACTACCCGACCATACTTCAGTATATTCCGCAGAGCTGCATGCAATAAGACTACCCGACCATACTTCTGTATATTCCGCAGAGCTGCATGCACTAAGACTACCCGACCATACTTCAGTATATTCCGCAGAGCTGCATGCAATAAGACTACCCGACCATACTTCTGTATATTCCGCAGAGCTGCATGCACTAAGACTACCCGACCATACTTCAGTATATTCCGCAGAGCTGCATGCAATAAGACTACCCGAGCATACTTCTGTATATTCCGCAGAGCTGCATGCAATAAGACTACCCGACCATACTTCAGTATATTCCGCAGAGCTGCATGCAATAAGACTACCCTACCATACTTCTGTATATTCCGCAGAGCTGCATGCAATAAGACTACCCGACCATACTTCTGTATATTCCGCAGAGCTGCATGCAATAAGACTACCCGACCATACTTCTGTATATTCCGCAGAGCTGCATGCCATTCTTCTCGCACTGACTAACATCCACAACTTAACTACTAATGACATTACAATTTGCACGGACTCACTGAGTTCTTTACTTTCCATGGGAAACATATACAGCACTAATCCTCTTCTCATCAAAATTCTAACTACATTATTTCAACTACAAAGTCAACACAAACATATCACGATGTTCTGGCTACCTGGTCACGTTGGTATACCACAAAGTACATCAGTAGACACACAAGCAAAATTAGCAACACAGATACCCTCAACAGACGTAGAAACCATAACTCCATCAGATTTATGTATCGTAGCACAAAACATCATACTGGACGACTGGCAAAAAGAATGGACTAAATCTGAAAACAAGTTAAGACAGGTTAAAAACACGACAAGGGCCTGGTTAAACGAAAACCTCACAAGACGGGAACAAGTAGTATTAACCAGGCTTAGAATTGGTCACTGCTTACTAACTCATGGATATCTAATGCAAAAGACAGAAAGACCAAGATGCAGACATTGTAACGAGGATCTTACAATAAGACACATACTGATAGACTGTAGACTGAGAGACAACTTACAAATACCACACGACTTAATTGACATATTATCACCAGGTAGCCCTTACATCAACACAATACTCCAACACTTAAATACTAACAACATTTACTCTCGAATTTAAAAAACCTCAATCTAAATATAATAAAATCTCGATTTAAGTCTTAAATTCAACAACAAGCTTTCAATTAACATTTGTCCTGAACAAAAGTAAAATTTGTATCTATATTTTGATTTTTAGGCACTTATTTTTTAACTTTTTTATCTTATCTTATTGCTTATTGTTTTATCTCATTTTTTGTTTATTTTTTCATATTGTTGATTATATATTTTATTATTTTTATTTTTTTTCTTGTATTATTATTTTATTTTTTTTCGTCTTATTATAATTTATTTTTTATTTTTTATTTTTTTTTTATTTATTTATTTTTTTTTTCCAGACTGTGACTGATTTTTAATATTATAGACTTATGAAAAGAGACCATCGCCTACGTTACGTCTCTGAAACAAATAAATAAATAAATATATACATGTGTGTAATATGTATATATTTATATACATATATTTGTCTGTTCGCTCTCTAGCTGGTTCAAAAATGGTCCGATTTTGATGATATTTGGTGCAAAAATCTTTCGTCTAATTTGAAAGGTCAAGTTCGTTAACCAGCAGAATCCGTCAACCGAAATATATTCTTGGAGGCAAAGCTTACGTTTTCGAGTTCATATGCTAGCGGGTACTCATTTCAAGGTTTCTTAGCGTAGAAAAACGAATGAAACCATTTTTAAAGCGATATCAGCAACATACGGACTTGAACTCTGGGGATCTGCAAAAACATCAACAGAATACAGGCATCTAGTCCAAAGTTCTCCGCAAAATTGCCAACGCACCTTTCTACGTATCCAACAAAACCCTACATAATGACCTTAACATCGCATTTGAATCGATCCATGCAAAAAGAGCTTCAGTCCAAAAGCAATAGTTTTGAAAAGTCCGTCACGCAGGAGCTGCATAACTCAGCACTTTCCTCAGAATATGGGTAGTTTAGACTGTATTCCAGAACAATTTGCTTAAAATATCCTACATAAATAAAATAAAAACATGAATAGTTCTCTTTTAATTTTGTAATGAGTAACTGATCAATTATTAATTTTGTAATTAATTTGCTTTCAGAGTTATGTTTACACATGGTACTTACTACATTACTTAATAAATACAAAAAATATTCAAACACATTTTCCTAAAAACTAATTTTTGTTGAATTTGGCCGTCGTAATCGCTACACCTCAATTACAGTTAATACAGACTTTTTTTTTTGGCGGGGGGGGGGGGGTGCATTGGCTGCTATAGTCATTGGTACAAAACATAAGTTCACAGACTTATTCATAAAGCATGCTGGACCAACTGTTTTCACAGAACAAATATTAACTTTCTGCACAGTCCTAAAAAATTACTTTATGATTGTAGGCACTACCTCCATTCATAATTTTTCAGTATTTTTCTTCCTTTAATAAATTAATTAATAAATTTAAGTTTAATAAATTATTTAATTTTTTTACGGCGTATCTGCTTCTTGGTCATTAGCATCTGGCTATCTACGGATATCAAAATATACGGTTATAAGCTAATGGTGGTTTAGCTGGAAACGTTTTTCTCTTAGCCAATCGCTAAAAAAATTCATCCTCCCATAGACGGGATACGACCCCATATTTCCGTCCTGATATTCCAGCGTGCCAAACATCTGACCGCTTGGTAACCACTAAATCGCATAATCTTTCTTTAATATTTGCATAACCGAAAGATTTGTGTTATCTCTTAGAACACTAAAATGCAAATTAAGTGTTTTAGGGAAAGTAAGATACTGCAAACGGTAAAGATGGCCTCATATCTCGTACGTGCTCTATATGAGTCTCCGGCATCGTTACGAAGATTAAATTTGATATAACGTCCTTTTGAACATTCAGAGGAACGTGGCTAGAAATAAATTCAGCTACAAAGGGCAATTAATCAAAGATACAGCTCTACTCCAATTCAGAAAATCTAATAAACTATTTTAAGAAAAATATTACCTATTGAACTTTTTTTAATAAAATGATTATATGACACTTCTTCAACCTCCATTGGGAGGAAACCCATCTATGGGGTTGATCTCATGACCCAATCCGGAAGTGCCGACACCATAATTTCATATTTCAGAACCCATAGATCAATGAAATAACGGTTATTCAAATTTATATATATATATATATATATATATATATATATATATATATATATATACTGTGGAACATGGATAATTCGAACTTCGATAATTCGAAATCGTGGTTAATTCGAATCAAATTTTGGATAATTCGAATTTTTTACGAGTCTTTACCAATGGGAGATGTTCGATCTTAATTTTTTTTTTAAATATTGTCCCCTCGGGTAAGAAGGATAGTAAGATACGGATGGTAGGGGTTCAGGGACAAGAAGCGCGGCGGTTCCACCTATGAGAGGTAAAAAAAGTGTGTTGATTTGACATGGAATGACTCATAGTCTAGTTCTTGGAGTCTAGGAGTTCTGCAAAGTGGAGGGTCGCGCTTCCTCCCTTCCAGGGGTTGTAGTTACATACACCATCCTGTCGTTTTATCCTAGAATTCCCTTCCACCATCCCTCCCATCTTCATTTCTTATTCAGTTATAAGTGAGTCAGCGTCTAGATCTGTTGTATTGTTTGTGCCTTGAATTTCTGGTGTACAGCGCAGTTCAGTTGATTTAAAATGTCGAAGCCTAGAAGTTATAAAA